>PVJL010003119.1:0-61781 GCA_004026885.1 Lyroderma lyra
ACTCCGCCGTCCCTCCCCGCCAGGGGCAAACCCGAAGCCCCTCGAATGAGGCTGGTCAGGGGCCTTGGGCCTCGGGCACCACCACCGTGTGCCGAGGTCACTGCCAACACCTGTCGTCGCTGCAGGGTCCTGCCGGGGCGTGAGCTTGACAACTGTGGTCACGGGACACCTGGGAGCGGGGTCTGCTCCGCAGCCGAGGGGGCCAGTTGTCCGCGGGGGCCAGTTGTCCGCGGGGACCCTACGTGGGCGCCCCAGAAGGAAAGCGGAGCAGAAGGCGGCGGGTGGAGGGGCCGCCCCGCGCGCAGCGGCGCTCGCGTCCCATTGGCCGCTTCCCTGCGCAGCCTGCGCCGAGCTGCCGCGCGCCCTTCGCGCCCCTCCGCCTGGCCTGCCGTCCTGCGCGGTCCCGGGCCCCGCTCAAGGCCCCCTCTGCGGCCGCGACGCTGACCCGCCCCCCGCCTGGGCGCGCACAGAGGACCCCGTGTTCGGCAGCCGCCCTGTCCCCTCTCCGGGGGGCGTGACTGCACACCCTGACGCCCCGCCTCACCCTCTCGAGGGGCAGCGTCCCCACCGGGCTCTGCCTCCCTCCGCGTGATGTCATGTCGCCGCCTGCCCCTGGGAGGTCCCGTGTCCCCTGCCCTGGAGGAGAAGCTGTCGCTTGAGGTTTGAGTCCCTGTCCATGTCCTTTCACAACAGCTTCATTCACCCCCACTGGCTGTGGGACTGTTTTCTTTTAATTTACGGGTCCGTTTGTGATGTAGGAATTAGAGAAAGGAAATGTCATTAGAGAGGTCCCAGGGAGTGAGCTGCTTCGTGTCCGAGGACTGAAACGTCACTGGAGGGGAGAGGAGTCCGGGCCGGCAGGAGAGCTGTGTTCTAGCCTGAAGTGCCCCCCACCCACCCACCCAGTGCTGTGTGACTCTGGGAAAGGAACTCAGCCTCTCTGGGCCATATGGCTCTACGTCTAAGGGACGGCTCCCCACTCTCACCAAATAGCGTCTCTATTAACCATCGCAGCCACCCCGAGGGTTGGGCGTGGTCACTGCCACAATTCCTGTGCAGAAGCTCCCTTTAGGGGACCGGAGCCCAAGGCCCACCCCATCCCTCCCCCACCCCATTGTCCAGCTTCAGCTGCCAGGGCCTCCCCTGGGCAGAAGCGTGAGTGAGGGAACGCAGTGAGCCCGGGGAGGCCCGCGTGCCGGCCCCCGAAAGCCCTTTCCCTGAACAGCTGCCCACAGCTGCCCGGGGCTGAGTCCTACCAGCACATTGGCCCACAGCCCTGAAAGCTGAGGGGCCGGGACACGGGGGCCCTCATGGCAGGAGGGGTAGAGCAGGCATTCCTGGGTGTGAGAAGAGGCTGTTTCTTCCACCGCTCACTGGCTGGGAGGCCTTGCCTCAGTTTCCCAAACTGTAAAGTACAGAGAGGCCCCTCCCCCCGCACTGTGCAGTGACAGTGAGGAGGAGGCAGGATGGTGGGTGTCAGCCCAGGTGTCCTCAGTGGGTTCCCCTGAGCAGTCCGCCCCGGGCTGTCCTGCCAGCTCAGCCTCTGTACAGTTTGTCCCTGTCCCTCCTCAGCTCCAGGGCCCCCAGGACGTGCACACCATCTCTGCCTCCTGTCCTCTGGGGACAACGTGCCAGTGCTGATGCTTCTGAGCAGGTTGCACAGGGCCCAGAGCCAGGCCATCGGCAGCTCGGCCTAGGCCTGCAGAGCCAGTGGGCAGCTGAGTAAGGGGTGTGGTCTTCCCCGTGCGCTGCAGGTGAGTGACCTTCACATCACCTACCCAAGTTCACCCCGCAGGTTGCACCGGAGGAAACGGAATGCTGTGGACGATCTGAACGTCTCCACGGGCCACGTCCCGGCCCGCACAAGGAGTGGACTTGGCTCACGGGAGGCCTTCCTGCAGATGGTAGGGGACCACCAGTTCATGACAACTCGGCCATGGTCTGATTTCATTGGCCACCTTTGGGGGAGCACCCGGCCAGATCGGGGATTCTCCCCTCTCCTTCTCTCTGAGGAAGGTCCAGGGGGCGAACAGGGAAAGCAGCAGAGGATTCCGAGTTCCGGGAGGATGGACAGGCTCTGCCCACAGCTGCTTTCAGTGCCCACTGGCCTTGGCAAACTGGGTGTCTGGGGTCCATGGCTGCCCAGCTCTGTGGTCTCAATTCACAAGTCCCTCCTGTCATAGGCCCAGGTCTCCTGAGTCCCGTGCCCTCTGTTAGCAGCCCCCGACACTTCTGGGGTCTTGGGTCCTACCAAAAGCTTCCCAGAGAGGGACCCTGCAAGAGTGTGGGAGACCATGAGGCCGAGAGACGCCCCTTAGCCGTGCCTGCCCTGCAGCCAGGGAGATCCGGCCCTCCCGTCTCACCCACAGTTGCTGAAGCACGAACAGGGGTGTACTATGGGTGGACACCTGCTCAGCGAAAAATCAGGGTTCATAATGCTAAGCAAGAAAGAGGAAGTGTGTGTGTGCCACGGCGGCCTCATAAGGGAGTCTGACATCCTCTATTCCCTCCCTTATCGACAAGACAGGGCGGAACAACTTGTCCGTGCTCACACAGGCAAGGGGTGGGACAGCCAGAAATCCCCTCAATCCACGACCTGCCGATGTCATGGGCCACTGCACACCCACCCCAATGTCCTCAACATGCAGCAATGACAAGTCACCCCAAGCCTTTTCTGTGCACCAGCCTGTCCCCCTCATCCCCAGACATGGCTCCAGCTTCTCTCACTCTGTGATCCCCGCATTGCGTCACAGGTAGCAGAACGCGGCCCAAATGGAACGGCACACACCCTACGGGCAGAAAACGAGATGTAAAATCCCATCGGTGCTTCCGACAGTTAAAGTAAAATTTTATGTGAGCAATACACTCTCGCTCTGATTACCAGGCAGTATAATTTTATTCTGCCTTTTCTGGGTCTGCTGAACCCGGGCTCTTCCAAGTGTTCGGAGGCTCCACTTGCCAAGATAAATGATTATAATTGACGGGGCATTGTCGATCTATAGCAAAGCCGATTGCATTAAGCATGCCAAAGGCCAGCTCTGGGGCAGGTCGCTGAGCGGAGCAGGGTTTTGATCTCACCCTGTCCCTGTGGTACAGTCCACAAAGGCCGGAGGGCAAGAGAACAAAGGAACCGTCACGTCTCTGAATTCAAATCTCTTCCTTTGAAATGAGGCGTCCGGAATCGCCAGTAAAACCGTGGTCGTGGATTTCTGGCTGCATTTGATGTTAAGCCTTTAGTGTCAAGGGCCAGGTCCATGGGTTGCTTTTTCATTCCCCTTTCCTCTCTTTCTTTCTTTGACTTCCCTTGTTTGCCCCCCTTTTCTGGATGGCCTTGTGGGGAACTTGACCTTTCATAGATAATTTCTTAGCTTGACGGGATGGGCAGGTGCATCCCACCGCGACTTTCTCATGAGAAGAGCAAATTGAGTCTTAAAAGAATTGAGACTTTCTCTGTGTCTGTTACAGAATTGGCCTCATATAGAGTGACTAAGAGCCACACTTGTCCTGCTCCAGTCTTCAATTTTCTGCTTATTAAAGCAACTCCACGTAGAGCGTCACCTCCTTTGTCCCCCGAGTCATCACAATCCCATGTACCATCCCTTTCAGCATAGAAAAGAAAGCTCAAGAGAAAGTCCAAGATTTGGAGCCTTCTTCCTAATCGTATGTAACCAGGTGTCCACGCCAAGGAGCCAAGCTTTCATTCTGAGCAGTCAGCCTGGTGCTTGATGGAGAGACAACGTGTCCACCCACGGTGGTATCTTCTCCACCATCCTGGAGGAAGCAAAACGGAGCTTGAGTCCCCAGACCACAGTCAGCTTTTGGAATCCCAGGAAGACCAGCATGTAGCCCCACCTACCCCGGTGACGACCCCGAGTGGATCAAACTAACCGCCCCCGTTTACATAGTGGTTGGTGACTCACGGTAAGAGGAGAGACCAGTGAGGAGAACAGCAAATGGCATCAGGATCTGAGAAACTGGCTTCCAGTCCCGACGCTGCCCCTGATCTGGGCTTACTAATTGCTCTTCCCTGCAGCTCAGACAACTGACTGCAAAACGAGGCAGTAATTCTTCCCCTGTCATGAGTCCTAAATGATACTGGGATGCAAAAGCAACATGGAGACTCCAAACTACCATTCAAATGAGAATGGGCATCATTGGAATGCCAGGCCTGTTAGTGTAAGTTGATCTCCGCAGTAGGTTAGTGGAGAAAGGATTGTTTCCTTTCACAATTGGAGCAAGGAAACTCCAGCATCTTGCAACAGCCATAGAGCCAGCCAATGGGAGAGCTCCATTCCCAGTCATAGAGCCAGCCAGGTATGCTGGCAACCATGAAAAATTCTAAGCAAAATGTACAAAACATCTTACATATTTGAAACAGTTGTTAAGATAGTAGAAATGGGTCAAAACCAAAGGGGGAGTTAGAGAAAGAAGAGGTGTGAAGCCACTTTCACCTTGGGGACATCTGGATACCTAGAGAACTTGATCTTGCATTTTTCAGAGCCTGAGAGGGCACAGGAGCCATGAAACAAAACCCAGAGCCTATTCAAGGTAGGGAGTCCAAAAGAAGACCTTCCTGGTGAAAAGTCAAGGTCTCAAAGGGTATGTGACCTAGATGGAAGCACACACACACACACAGAGAGAGAGAGAGAGAGAGAGAGAGAGAGAGAGAGATGGAGAGAGAAAGGGGGGTGGAGGGACCAGCCCTGGTGCTGAGCAGAGGTCCTAGGATAGTCCATTAGGGACCTATAATACAGCCCAGCCCCGCTTCTTAGCCTCACCTTCATTTACCGTCTGGTTCATCACCACCCCGAGCTGCTCTGATATGTTCCCCAGCCCAGCTGTCCATATGCCGCCCCTCCCCTGCTGCTGCTCCCATTGGCTGAACGCTCACTGGCTAGAGTCTTCATCGGCACCCCCTCTCCACATGCATCCCTCCTTAGCTACACACCCCAGCTTCACTTCACATCTGCTGCTCCCCACATCAGTTAAATCTTTTCTAATCCAACCTCTGAAAAGAAATCAACCTTAGTTCAGGTTTTAGGATTTCTTTAATAATAATAGTAGTCGTCATCGTCATAGTAACAATAATAAATGATAATCACAGGCACCTCTTCTAGAAATAGCTGCTCCTTCCCTTTCATGGAACCTTATCATGTCTGGGAGACAGAACTGGTCATAGATTCCAGTGACAAGGGGACAGCATCTGAGGACTTCAGCTTCTCTCCTTGCCAACACTCACATAGTGATAATTCTGGGAAATTAATACACAATGTCCAAAAAAAGAAGACTCCGTTAAAATGTTGGAAGGTAACATCAAAGAAATAAATATTCTAGAGAGCAAAACAAAACAAAACGCCATGAGATAGAAATATGAGAGAAAAGCTAAGAGGCAGAGAAGAGTAACTTGAGAGATTCGACATCTAACTAATAAAAATTCCAGAGAGATAAAATGGGTTAAAATAAAGATGAGAAGAACTTTTCAAAAAATAATAATAATACAAGAGAATTTCCTAGAGGGTAAAGGACCAAAGTCTTCAAAGCAATCAAGCTGACTGAGTGGCTAGTACTGTAAATGTTTTAAAAAATTCATAACCGTATCATGGTGAAATTTTAGAATTCTCTGCTGATGCCCCTCCCCTAATCCTTTGCAGGTTTATGCAGTTTTAGTATTTTACCTTTGTTTTATTGAGAGACTCCTTCAAAGCAACCAGGGGCCATCTTCAAAAGAAAAGGAATAAAACCAATATCATACTTTTCATTAGCACCACAGAATCTGAGAACACAAGGGTGAAATTCCTCCCAAGTTGTACAAGAGAAGTGTCAACCGAGAATCCCGTATCCTGCTAAACTATCACTGAAGGGTGAGGCGTGAAGAGAGAATAGAGACGTTATTAGCCTTACAGACGTTGAGGGGGAAGTTTATTTGGCTGTGTGTGTGCAATTCAAGGAAGTAAATAAAGAAGGTAAATGAATGGGACATAGTGTCCAACCCAGGACAGTAGCAAAGGCAACCCAGAGCAACAAGCCTGGACTAGAGCTGAAGAACAGAGGCCATCTATGAAAAAGAGGTATAGATTCTGGGGACTTGAACTTATTCTTGAGAATTTGAACTGCCTGAACCAGGTGATAAATACAAACAAAGCAAGAAAAAAAAGACAATTAAAAACTTGAAAAAGAAAAAAAGGAACAGTAATCAGTGATAATCATAGTCCTCTCCTTGGCTGTGAAATGAATAATATTTACAGTCATGGTAAAGTGAGGATGATTTGCTTCATGGGTTTTCAACTTCCAGAATCAACCTGTGGAGCAATTTGGGTAGACTTACGTTTACAAAACAAAGAGTGAACACCATCAGTCTGAACCGTAGAGAACTGAAAGTACAGGTTTTAGCAAAGAAACACAAGAGAGGCAGAAGGGAGAGAGATGGCGATGAAGGTCGGATGTTAAATGTGTTCATCTTATAAACAGCAAGTCGAATGTTCCTGCATGTAGTGGAAGGAATAAAAATGGATACGTGGGATTTAAACTAACAAAGGCAACTAATAAAGAAACTAAAACGCTCACGCACACGCACACACATATGGGAGGGGTGTGTCTGTACTTATGTACATATATGTTTGGACGGTTAATTTCGCAAACTCATCCTAGAAAAAATGCTATGTACCTCATTGCTGAATGTCACTACGGTCACCTTCGAAGTACCCCTCTTGGGAGGCTATGCATCCACCCCAGCGCCCAGTCTGCCCTTCAAAGCAATTTTGGAACTCTTTCTGGAATGGCCATCAGAGCTGTCGTCCTAAGGTTGTGACACCTTACCGAGGTGTGTGTACAGTCCTGCCAATGTGAGCACACGGTGGCAAGTTTGCGAACTTAATTGTCAGATTTGGGGGTATGATGTCCCTAAGGTAACACATGGGACTTTTCCCCGAGGGAGGGCCACAGGGGAAAGACGCCGGGTCTAGACGCCCTTCCGCATTACTCTCACGCACACCTCAGCTCTAAGCACTGTTTATGGAAAGGACTGAGGCCGGGAGGCTGGGAATTGTGGGCCCAGATGTTTCCTTTTCTCTAGCTGCATCATATAGGCGAGGCACCTCTCTGGTCTGGACCTTGGTTCTCTCAGGTATGAAGCAGGAGGGCTTGGACGAGGTGGGGTCGGTCTGAAGTATCAGCGCTTCTTGCCTTGAGCTAACTGGTCGACCCCAACGGTGCGGCAGGGCTGTTCAACTCTGGAGGCAGCAGAGGCAGGTTGGTGCTATTAAGCTGTTCCAACACCCAAGTCCTGCAGAGTGCACCCGAGGACTCAGGTGACGGCCTGTGAAGCAATCCCCTGTGCTGGAAAGATCACAGGCCTGGGGGGTCTGGGGACCCAGGGTTCGGTTCCAGCTGTGCCAAACCTTCTGGACGATCCTGAACAAGTCACTGCAGCTCTGTGGCCCTCAGTGTCCTCACCTGGAAGATTAAAGCGTTCAAGTAGACAATCCCCAAAGTCCCTTCCAGCTCTGACATGCTCTCACTCCAGGATTGCGTGACCACCAAATTAAATCAAATTCACAACTTTTGCATCACACCGTGTGTTGGCAAAGACACGAAACACGCCCATGTAGACATGAAAAGGCCTCCGACAGTGGGTCGCTCCGCTTCTCGTTGTTGCTGATTTTTTTTTACCCTCCCCTGAGCTTATCTGCTCTGCGATCAAGGGCTCCCTCTCCAAGGCAGGTGTTTATCAGCCTGCTGAGGCCGAGGGCGCACCTCAGGAACTTGCAGCGTGTGAGGCAACGCGGGTGTTTCTGCCACTGTTAAGCCGCCACCTCTGGCTACAGCAAGGCGTTGCCCGATAAACAGACTTGCCACATACATGTCTGCCCGGGAAGGAGACGAGCTCCCTGCCAGCCCAGTCCTGCCAAGGTCTGCACCCGGCCACCTGCACGTAGGGTCTGAGTATGGGGAGAGGCAGGGGCCACCGAAAATGCTGCCAGACTTGGAGACCGTGGATGGCGGATCCGGTTCCCGTGTGGTGTGGCCCCCAGACACCCGAACGCGAGGCCTGCAGGGTCCGTGGAGACATGCCAGAGGTCTTAAGAGAGGCCTGCTGGGACAGTGGGGACCTCCTGGGAAACCAAGGCTGAGCTACTCGTGTGTCGGGGAGAAATGCCTATAGATCTGGCTCTTTCTAAAGCCCAGGGTGACTCATTCTTTCAAGGAACACTTGCCAAGAGCTGCTGTTCACCGGGCTGATGCATCCAGCGCCCTCCCGTCACGGCCCCCAGCCTGTCTCTGAGTGGAAATGGACACGTAAAGCAAATAATCGCTGTGGGTTTTATCCTTTCGTTCACTCAATGAAAATCCAGCCAGCGCCCACCGCGCGCACCCGGGCACCGTTCTCGGCGCTGGAGACATCCAAGTGAACAAGGCAGGAGAGGCATCTGCTCTAATCGCCCACTTTCCTCCGACCATCTTCTGAGGGGAATGGCGACAGTTCACAGAGTGCCTCCTGCAGACTGGGCACTTCCCTGGGGGCTCTACGTATGTGGGCTCAAGTCACCCCAAAGGTCGTGACCGTGAGGCCGTGATCACAGCTCTCTCTACTCCTTATCTGAGAAGACTGAGGTCCCAGCAGCCGCGGGCCTTTGCCTGCAACCTCACTGACAGCGAGTGACCTTGGACCCAGGTCTGGCCATCTCCGGAGCCTGATTTCTGTTTGCTGTGACATTCTACTATGATTCAGTCTTCCCAGGTCGAGAAATGTCACCTCCCTCCCGCATGCCCAGCCTGCCCCTCCTGTGCTCCCTCGCACAAGGGACAGCTTTGTCCTCCGTCAGCACGAGGCGGGGCATGCTGCAATAACAAACGACACTAAGTATCCATGCCTTCGGACAGCAGGGACGCACTTCCTGCGTACACTACAAGGGCCTGCTCGACACCATCACTCAGACACCGGGTTGATGGGGTCTGCATCTCAGCCTGTGTTTCCATGGCCACTGGTGCAGGAGCTGCAGAGAGCTGGAGGGTCTCCCATCAGCTATCTAACACTGTAGCCCAGAGGTGACACAGGTCAGCCTCCCTCCACCCCGTGGCCAGGACTGGTGGTGCGAGCACAGCTAACGACAGAAGAACAAGGCTGGACTGTCTGCCAATGTCACTCTTCGCCTCAGTCCCCCAGAGGGACGCCCTGGGCTTCTGGGACTGCTGCATGCTGTTCCTGCCTTAGCCAATAAGTAAGAGAAACAGACCTGACTCTGGGACCCCTCGCCTTATAGGACTGGTGGGACCTCATTACTTAACTCCTGAGTCTGTCATCTTAGCCGCAAAACAAGGTAATATGCCTCGATCTCAGGGTCACAGGGGTGATTTACAAGCTAACACATGTTACTGCGCATGGTGGGTCCCCTCCCTCACTCTCTCCCCATCCTGACTGTCAGGCTCCCTTATGGGCCTTCTGGCCTCTGCTCTCAACCCCCATGACCAGCACCTCTCACTGGCATGGCTGCACCACCCTCAGCCACTGGTCCCCCTGCCTTGAACCCCATTCCCTCCTATCCCCCCTCTGCCCTGTGGCTGCCCAGTGAACTTCCTGGGCCACAAATCTCATTTCCTTAGCTCTCCTGCTCTTACTTCTCTTACGGCAGCACTCACAACATACTCATACCCTGGTCTGTCCTTCCAGCCTCCTGATTTGCCCACCTCCACTCCCAACATGTTAAACCATTCCCCACCCCCTTACTCTTGCCTGACGTTTTATACCTGTACCATCTTCGCCTCCAGGTGCCTGTTGCTTGGAGTGGCCTTTTCATGACCTCATCGGGAAAACTCCTATTCATACTTCAAAACACAGCTCACGTGTCCCCTCCCACACGAAGGTTCTCGCAGTTACCCAGCAGAGCGCATTACCATTCACCCATGGTTAGGCTTTCGTTGCTGCCCAAAGTGCCACCCTCTGCAGTCCACTCCCCCGAGCCAGGCTGAAGTTTCCCCAGGCAGCCCTCTTTCATAAGGGACAGGGTGGCAAGGGCCCAGGGACAGCTCCGAGCCCTGAGCTTGACCTCACGGCTTCTCTCCACCTTGCTTTGCAACCTCAGAAAAGTCACCTCCCCCTCTCAGCTAACCCCTAGTGGAGCGAGGGCTCCCCATTTTTAGGTCTGCTGTTGAAATATCTTGGCCTCTTTGTGATTGCCGTCTGCCTGGGACTTTTTCCATCTGAGGATCCACCGGTTCCCACAGTGGCAGTCACTGGGAATGATGTCACCCTTCCGCAGGGAGCCTTCCCTCCCCGCTCCTTGGGGTGACTTCCCTACTGCAGGCTCCCCATAGCCTGACGTGTCCCAGAGAGTGCAGCATTCCCATGAGGAAAGTTACTCACAAATAGAGCAATACGCATGGGGGGGAGGGGGGTATTCCACCCTGAACAAGCCTCGTGACAAGAACAAAAGCCTGTGTCCTCATGCCCATGGACGTGGGGCCCCTGGGACCCTGCTGGAATGCCACACTTATCCATACAATTCTTTGGCGAGTTGTCTCCAACAGATACGGAAACTGAGGCACGGGCTGGTGACATGACTCACTCGGGATCCTCCTGTAAGTTCAGGTCCGGGGCAGGAACACGCCCCGCGGGTCCCTCTGGTTCCAGGTTTGTTTTCTCAGCAGCTCATCTAGGAGAGGCAAGGCGCGCAGCCTGATGGTGACCCGCGCGTGTGCGTGGAACCGAGAAATGACAGGACAGCACCAAGACGCGGTCAGCACCGAGGGACCTGAAGCTACCCACCACACGCACCCCCCAAACCGCACCATGGGGGGATAGAAATGTGCGCCGTGATGCGTGGTACCGTTAGGTAAAGGCGTAAGGCTCACACACACGCGCGGTGACACGGACTGGGTGTGAGTGTCGTATCCAAACGGCCTGGAAGGAAAGCCCGTGCACGCATCACGACGGCTGCTTCTGTGCAACAGGAAACGGACCTGGACGGGAAGAGCGGTCGCGGGGGCCGCGGGGGTCTGTCCCCACGGCTCCCGTCGGTGCGGAAGTGTCTGGCGTACTCCCACGCATGGAACCTGCGGAAAGCTTCAGCTCCACCCACGAAAAGTAACACGCACGTGTGGCGGGAAGGGTAAATGGCAAATTCTGAGCGGCAGGAATCTAAAGTGATTGCAATTTTTCTTTTTGGCAAATGTGAAAAAAAAAAAAGAAAAAATACTTTGAGGAGAAGTCTGGCTTCAGCCCCCATCGCTGCTGCAGACAAGCCGGGCCCTTTCGGTGACCAACAGCCTCAGTGTCCCTCTGTCTCCTCCTTGGTGGTCCATCCTCATCGGATGGACAGTCACTCAGGCAGCTCCCTGTTCTCTGCGCTGTGACTCCGCACACAGGTGGTCCAGACCCCTCCCCAACCAGGTGACATCCTCAGGACAGACTGGATGTGCGCCAGACGCGTCGCCTGGAAAAGCTACCGATTGTGAAAGGCAGGAAGAGGTGGGAAAAGAAGCAAGCCCCTCCGGGCCCAGGTCGAGAAGCGGGTCTGCCCAGCCCAGAACCCAGCTCTACCGGTCTCCAGCCGGCACGTGAACGCACATGCATGCACGCACACGCACACACATACACACACATGCACACATGCACGCACACACGCACACACACATGCCCACGTGCACGCACACACATGCACACATGCATGTGCACACGCACACACATGCACACATGCACGCACACACATGCACACATGCATGCACACACGCGTGCACACATACATACACACACATGCCCACATGCACGCACACACACACATACACACACATGCCCACATGCATGCACGCACACACACACACGTACACACACATGCCCACATGCACACACACACACACCCATATGCACACGCACACACACGCATGCATGCATGCCCACACACACGCCCACACGCACGCCCACACATGCACACACATGCCTGCATGCACACACACATGCACACACACATACACACGCGCGCACACACACATGCCTGCATGCACACACACACGCACGCACACACAGGCGCGCGCGCACACACATACACACGCACGCGGCAGGGCTGCACAAGTGACAGCTCAGACTTCAGGCCTGCCTCCCCCGAAGGGCCACCAGCGAGTTTTCCACGACGTCACAGTCCAGGGGCCTGTGCAGCCCATAGGTGGGCACCCTCCACCAGGTCCCGCACGTCCCGCCATCTCTGTGTCGCCTTCCCCGGGGAACACACGCAGACAGGATCGCATCGCCCTGTCTAGTGCAGCCAACTCGGTATCAGCCGCTTCTGTCCACCTGGTTCCGGGCCACCGCTCGGCATGGCTAGAATGAAAGCCCCTCACCTAGGTGACACCTCCATGACAGCCGTAGTCTGGTTTGGTCCCAGTGGCCACCAGCCAGGGAGGAGGGAAAGAGGCTGGACTCCTCCGAGTAGTGATGACAACAGTACTGACCCGGCGCGCTGGCACCGGGCTGAGCCCACCATGTGCTTTTTCGCACCTGTCCTCGTCCCGGCCCAAGGCCCCTGGCAGAGAACCACGGCTCAGAGCGGCCTGCCCGGCCCAGAACCCGGCCCAAGGGGAGGCTGTGCGCCTTGGACCAGGTGGGCACGTGTTCGCAGTGTGGCACGTTCAGAGGCCACGTGGGGGTGTGTCCCCGGCCGGAGCCGCTGTGTGACATCCACCCCCTTTCCATGCACAGTGGCCTCAGCTCTGCAAGGCAACGGGCAGTGACTGCTGGGCCGTTTCCAAGTTTGCAGAGGAAGAAAGAGTGCTGGGGCATCTGCAGGCGGGCCGGGGCGTCGCTCACCTCCTTCGCCTGTAAAATGACACAAAGACACGCACTGCACAGGGCTCCTGACAGGGTCAAGCGACGAAGCAGGTGTGAAGGCTCCGAGGACCCAGAAAGGGCTCAGCGATCCCGTTCGTGTCAGTCGGACACAGCCTCGCCTGCCCCCGCCCTGCTCTCTCCTGGTGGCTACGACAGGCCAGCGCGCTCCAGTGAGAAGCAAACTTGACATGGTGCCACGGGCTGCCTCGGGTCTAGCCCTGCAGGATGTGGTCAGCGAGAACAGCGAGGCATGCTCACAGAGCTTCCCAGAGGCCTTTGCAGCAAAGCCACAAGTGGGAAAGATAATTTGTTGCCTTTGCTCTCTTTTCATAGCACAGACTCTTATGGCGACCAGAAGGGGGGAAAAAAAGTCATTTTCTTCCAAAACACTCTTCCTTCTTGTTAGGGGGTACGCATGGAAATGAGAGACGACCTGGGTGCCAGCTCTGAGATCTCACCGGGGCGCCGGGCAGCCGGCACTTAGGACGGAATGTGAGCTCCTTTCTGAGAGTGAGAGGCCGTCCTCTGGGCAACAGCCAAGTGTCAGCCCTCTACCCGGAGACAGGGACACAGCGGCTCACACTGGCCTCATGACGCCAAACCCCCCTTACAAACAGCATTGTGCTGGGTGCCGTGCGGAGGAACCCCAAACATGAGGTTTAAGGGTCCCTGAAAGCCTAGGAGGCTTGGAAACTAGCAGAGTGTCCTTTAACACACGCACACGCACACACACACGCACACACACACGCACACACACACACGCACACACATGCACACGCACACACACATGCATACACACGCACACACACACGCACACACATGCACACACGCACACACATGCACACACGCGCGCACACGCATACACACACGCACACACACATGCATACACACACATACGCACACACACACACACACGCACACACACAGACACATGCATACACACACATACACACGCACACACACATGCACATGCACGCACGCACACGCACACACATGCACACGTGCACACACATGCATACACACACACACACACATGCATACACGCACACACACGCACACGCACACTCGGGGCTTTACCGAATCTAAGCCTTTGAAAACGTTTTTAACTCTGGTCTGGCGGCCGAGCCCTTAACTCTGCAACTCCAAGCGGTCCAGGCTCCGAGAGGAGATGCTGCTGAAACCCACTGCCACCACACTCCCGCGGTGACCCACCGTTGTCATCGTTCCCAAGCAGAGGAAGAAAGAGCGCTGGGGCATCTGCAGGCGGGCCGGGGCATCGCTCACCTCCTTTGCCTGTTAAATGACACAAGGACACGCGCTGCACAGGGCTCCTGACAGGGTCAAGCGACGTGCGGGGCTAAGTGACTCCTACGTGACAGAGGACAGGCTTCCTTCACCGAGTCTCTTCCCTGCGTGCTCTCCCTCTCCTCTCCTCTCCTCTCCTGTCCATCACCCAGGACCAGGGCTCATTTTGTACCTGGATGGCCAGGCAGGAGCCGCTGGGCCCAGCGCTCTTGGAAAGTACAGAGATAGGTGGTAGGAATGTGTCAGGGAAAGAGGTGACAGGAGGCAGCCCCAGAAGGACAGCAGCATCCTCACGGAGCCTGGGAGCCTGGGGACAGGGAGCAGCACCCCTGACAAGGAACAGGGACTTTGTATTCGGAGACTAAGCCAAAAGGGACATGGAGGGGACAAGGGCCCCAGCCCTGAGCATGTGCATGCAGCCAGTCCCCTGGGAAACAGACTGGGAGACCCTGAGTGGTGCAGGTAGAAGGTTCCACTGCCCTTGAGAACAGCATGTCAGGAGTGGTGGGGAAAGCGTTGAGGAAAGGAAGCCTGAGAAAAGGGAGGCATGTGACTGTGACTTAGGTGCCAGAAGGGTGGCAGCCGATGCCACCAGGAGCCCTGGGTCTAGAACAGACCTTCTGAGTCATCCAATGTGGGCAAAGGGGCTGGGCCTTCGCACCCTGGCGTTAACCAGACACCCCCCTGGATGAGGGTGTGTGACCTTGGGCAAGGGAGCTTCTCCTGGCTGAGGGAAATGTCCAGAGATGGACAACGAGCCAACACTCTGGACACTGAGAACTTAAGTGGGGCCTGGGCGTCTCTTCACAGAGTTCACTACAGTCCACCCCTTGTCCCACCCGGACCCATTAGCTGCAAATGCCAGGTCCGCACGATCCGGGACCAGCTGTTCCAGGATTCGGGTTGGTCCCTATTGCCTGGGAGAACTTACAAGAGGAGGGTAAGAGGGACAAACAGCAGCCACCGCAGCTGCTCTGGCATCATGGCTCCCTCAGTACTCAGCACCCCCTCCTCCACGACCTGTTCTGTACCCCTCTTATTCTCGGCCAGTGCCGTGCTGGCCCAGGTAGCTGACCTGGGGTGAACCACCCCATTTCGCCAGCAATAAAATTTAACACAAGGCAGCAAGGGAGGAAGGACTGGGCCGAGGGAGGGAGTTGCTGCAGTGTGAGGAGGCCCACTCCTTCCTGCTGCGGGATCCGACTCCAGCATAGCAGACCTGCAGGCTTGGGGAATTCAACTCCTTCTGGAACATTCTTCTGCTCTCATAATTAAGACCTGGGCCTAATCCTCAACTTTTCTGCCCTCCAGGATGATGCACCTCTCTATATGCTGCCCTCTGGGCTTCACACTTAGCCTTTAATTGGTGTTTAATTACCCTTAATCTTACATTGTCTCTAATGCACTCATTGCCGCCAGCGACAGGCATCCAATTCCATAGTACTTCCAGTGAGTACCTCCTCCTCCTCCTCACCTGAGAAGTGCACCTGCCGGGCCACCCCTTCCCCCAGTACCCCAGCCCATGCCAGCCGCTGTGGAAGCTTAACGCCCCATTGCTACAGCCTGCCCGCAGTTACCCAGTGACGGGGTCATCACTGCCAGTTGTCCAGCAGTGATCCAGCCCCAAAATCCTATTCTAGACTCTGTGCCCTAAGATCATCCCATGACCACTGGTTGCTTGACAAGTTGCCACGTGACAAGAGTACGGAATGAGAGTGACATGCAGGAGGTTCATTGAGAAGCTGTCAGGAACAGCACGTGTGAGGGGGCAAGGACGGGGCAGAGGAGAAGCCTTCTGACCTGCTGCTTTAGCCGACAGGACCCACCTTGGACCTCTGGCTGCTGAGGAGACCGAGGGTGCGTGGACACTACGATACGGGCAGTGGGGGAGGAGCGGAAGTCAGAGATGTGGCAGCGCCTGGCAGGCAGAAGCCAGGAGCCTGGACACTCCACCGGTCACAGGTGAAGAGGGAGAGGGAGCCAGCCTGACTGGCAGCAGGTGTCTGACGGACAGCACTGATGCGGAGAGGAAACGTGGGGGAAGAGGGACCACAACGGGGGGAGGGCGGCGTCTGCAGTCCGGGGCCCCCTCCGAGTTCTCCTCGGATCGCCTTTGGGGTGCACTCGGCACTCTCAGTATCACCTGGGAGCCTGTACCTGAGTTAGGAGAATTCAGAAGCAAAGGAAGCCAATTACAACTCCCAACCCACACCCTCGCCCAGGGGACGTGAGTGTGTCCTTGCTGAGGACGCTGTAGCCTCGGGCCCTCAGCTCCCCGGTGTTGCGAGCGCCCACCTGGCCCGGCCTCAGGTGATGGAGGGAGGGAGGGTGGGCCGACGCGCTGTGATTCCGCCTCGTGACGGCACCAGCAACGGGCAGGCTGTGGGCGAGGACACCAAGGTCAGGCCCGTGGCTCCATCGCTGTGCCCAGGGTCCCCTAGGACAGGACCCTGCTTCCTGAGCATCTCCTGCGTCAGCGGGCTGCCCCCCTCAGACAGGGGCTGGCGGGGTCAGCTCAGCTGGCGTCAGCGCTCTTCCTTAGCCGAAGCCGAGGTCAGCTCCCTGTGGGTGTGCCCTGTGGGTGTTCAGACCCCCCTGAATGCCTTCACCCTCTTTTCTCAGGCTGCCCCCCGAGAACCGTAGGCAGCATCACGTGCTTCTCTCGGTGAAACCTGCTCCCTTCCCTTCAGTCATCCTGTATCTGTGACCAGACGCCAGCCCCCTGCCCACTAATCACCTTGCTAGAACTGTCCTCCAACTTGCGTTTCTCGGTGGACCCCAATCTCCACTCAGAGGTGAGCACAGTGCTGAGACAGAAGGGGACGAGGCACAGGAGAGTCCTGCCCCCACGGCCCTCACGCTAAACCCTGAGCCGCTGCGGTGCCCCTCTGGGTCAGGCGCCGTGGTACCGTGCTGTGGAGCTGTGTGGGAGGGCCCCCCAGCCCTCCCTCGTGTATTTCTACCAGGCTGATCCCCCATCCCGGCCTGGGACTCTGGTCACTTGAACTGGTGCGGGGACGTCGTGTTCATCAGAGGGCCGCCATCATGCTCTGTCTTCTAGGTCCGAGCCCTCCAGCCCAGCCGGAACCAGGGGCTTAGTTTACAGCCGGTGACAAAGGGGAGAAAAGAGAGCCTGGAGGAAGGAGAGGGGTGACAGGAGGGCTGCCAAAGCGACAAGAGGAGGTTCATAGAAAGAACAGAGAGGCCCAGGGGACACGTCGCACCTGCGTGGGCTCGGGTGGGTCTGACACCAAGGTGACAGGCAACCTGCAGAAGCAGGTGTGGCAGAGGGGGTCAGGCACCCTCAGACTGTGGGTGTCCACGAAGGAAAAGGGTACAGAGACCCAACGATGCAGCAGGGGGGCTGGGGAGTGCTGCAGTTCGGGACAACACTGCCTCATCCATCCCGTTTGGGGATGACACCCCAGCTTCCCTGTGCACACTGGGTCTAGGCACCAAAAGTACGAGTCCAGCCCCTCAGAAAGTGAGGCCAAGGCTCTAGAGTCAGGATGGTCACCGAGCCGGGGCTGGGTCCTCCACTCCCCGGGGGACTCATACAGGAAGAAGCCAGAGGGTGCCCAGGAGCTGGGGAAACTGAGGCCAGAGCATGGTAAAGAGGGGAAGAAGTGGGGGAGCCTGAGAGCTGGAGAATTCAATGAGGGGGTCTGCACCCCTTAAATGGTGACTGTGAGCTGGTGGCGGGTAGAACGCAGGAAATCAGGAAGACGGAGTTAAGTAAGGAAACGAAGCAGAAAGCGGACCACCGAGCATCTGCCGAGTTCTACCCCAGGCTCTCGGCGCCTACTAGCTGCCTTGACCATTTGTATTCCCATTACGCCCGCTCAGCAGTTTGGGGAGACGGACAGACCTCCCCAACTTCACTGACGGAGAAAACCCAGCAGGGCAGCGCTCAAGTCGGAGTCTGCAGCTCCCGCCCCGCAGTGAGGAGGGGAGATACAGCAGAGGAGATGCAGAAGGGGTGAGGGCCAGCGCCCGGGGACTCCCACGCTAGACACGGAAACCCCAAACGTGGGCTCTGACCCCACCCCCACCCCCGGGGGCTTCCAAGGGGTGCAGCGGGACGCAGGAGGGGGCCTGAGCAGTGCCGGTGACCAAGGCAGACCAGGGCTCAGAAGCGGATACACAGCATCCTGGGAGCACAGAGGAGGTGAAGCGGGGAGACTTCCGGGGGGAGGTGGCATTGGGACCGGGCCGTGCAGGACACGATGCAGCCGTTGTCCCAGAAGATGGAGGCACACTGGGCTCACGGCAGTGTTGGCACCGGCAGCTCTCCTGCCACCTTTCCTGCCACCTTTCCTACCGCCCACCCCTAACTCCACCGCCTTCCACCACGGAGTCCAGTCAACAGCAGACCCCAGAGCTGCTCCCAACGTACCCACGAACGTCTTCCTCCATCTTTGTTCTTTCTTTCCAGGAAACTTCCAGCACCCATCATTCCTACCCCAGGGCATCCGGGCTCTGGGTAGGAAAAGCTGTTGTCGCCACCCCGGCTCCCGAGGAGGGGGAAGGCGAGAGGAGCCGCCCAGGTTTGGGGCGGGGGCATAGGTGGGCCCGCAGGGCACGCCCGGAAATAGAAGAGCAGCTCACCCAAACCAGTTACGTAATCCTTAAAAGGCAGCTCTCAAGTGGGAAGATCATTTATCTATTATGAACATTTTCCATTTTTAGTGGTAATTGAAGTTTTCATGGGCGGCCCACGCTCCAAGCACCAGCACATTGTGACCCTTCCCCGCCCGTTCGAATGCAATTAGAGAATTTAATCAAACTTCACCGCGAGTGCAGAGCCGGCCCAGCTATTTTTGAATTTTTCAATCTAGCATCATTTGGGGACTTTTTAATTGTTGGTTGGGTTTATTTATTGAACTCGGGCTGAAAAGAAAAATAAACAGCAAGGAGGCGAGAAGGGGCTGGAAATGCAAGAAGAACCCAATCCATGCGATTTAATCAAGCCTGTCCTTGTTAGCTGCAGCCGTCGCTAAATTCCGATGAATTCAAATTTCAGCCGGGTCTCTAAACATCACATTATTTACATCTTTCATCTGCTATGGTATTACAAATAAGATTGGTATAAAATTGCCCCAACTTTGGGCAACTGTAGATCATAAAACAGAAACATTATTGCATTAAAGGAGAGGAGCTGTATCTCATTTAAAACGCATAAGCACATAATTCCATAGACGTAGGTCTGGAGCCGCGTATCTATCTGTGAACAATGAAATTGCCCCCAAATTAAAAGCCTTCTGGCTACATATTTGTAAACACAATCAGATCACAATCCAATAAAAGGGCCCCTTTGAATTAATGTGTGTCACATGACCTTCCTATCATTACATTTGTAACTTTGCTCTTGAACAGCGTGCCGCCTCTTCTTTGTCTCCGTAAACACGCAGGACTTGGTGTGTGTGCGTTTCCTTGTTTCCTTTGGCTGGCGGTGCACATAACTGTTCCTGTTTCTAAGGCAAGGAAATTGGATGCCAATAATTGTGGAAAATACCAGAAGAAAGAAAGAAAGTCACCCTTTATGCCTGTGCAGAGGGAGTGTCATCATCCCCTAACTCCTGGCTTAAGACACTTTGTATTTGAAGAAGAAAGTGTCACCTCACTCATTTTTATGATTCCGGTAATGAGAATGGGAGTTACATTGTTAAGCAGGAAAATGCACGTTAAGAGGGAACGACCATGCCTTTAATTCAGCTCATTTGAAACACAACTGTCCAAGTGACAACCTTTTAGTTGTAATTCATTCATCAACTGCAGTTCAGTCCTTACAGCCGAGCCTCTCCTGAGATACGGGGTTCAAAGTGGGTGAGCAAGCTTCCTCTTCCACAGACACTTCCTGAGGGACCGGCATGGCATGTGAGTTACTGCAAGGCATCCCGGAGAGTGCCATGGAAGGAGTCCGCACTGAAAGTCAGATCACCTGGTTCCTACCTCTGCTCGGCCTCGTGTGGTATTTCCAAATGCATAAGGGCCACTTGGCTTCGAGTGACCGAAAACCAACTCCATGAAGCTAAAAGAGTCATTTTTCCATAGCTCCAAGTCCATGCTGGACAGACTCGGGCATGGCTGGACGCAGGAGCTTCAGCAGTAATACAGGAACCTTCTATCTCTACCACTTGGCTCTGTTTTCCTCCATGTTGGCTTTATTCTTGGGCCATAGCATGGTCCTCAGCAAGTACAGGCTTGCATCCTCCATGCTGCCACTACATTCACAGAAAACAGTGTCCCTCTTTACTGGTCACACCGGGAAAAGTCCCAGGGTTTACTCCCATGGGTCACCTGGAGTTGTTTATCCTGAACTAATCATGGGTCCCAGGACAATGGAACGCCCTGTGAGCCCATGTCCAGGTCACCTACACTGTCTTGGATTAGGAGAACGGAGTAAGCCCCACCCAAATGACATGAATGGAGAGAGGGGCTGTCACATATTCTCGTTGTATCTGGGCTCATAAAGTAACAAACCACTGGCTTTGGAAAGAAATTCTGAAGTCCATCCCTAACGTTGGCGTTCCCACACATTCATTTACTATACAAATCAAGATTGTGGGTCAGACTTCTCACTTGAGAGTTAAAACTCACGTGCAAGTCATACGAACCTCTGTTTCTTAGTCTGTAAAATGGGTGTGATACTACCTTTCCCATAGATTGTTATTGGGATGATACGTGTGTAAGTATTTAGCAGAGTACAAATAATGAACATTACATAACACCAGGCTTAAACTGCACATTTGTATTCTGGGATATCATGCGAAGTAAATCAGCAGGTGACACCAGACCAGTTTGAAGATGAGTCACAACAGTTGCACTTACTTCAGTCATACCTGCCTCCATGTCTGACAATTCCCAAGGAAAGGGACATCAGGGTCTACAGGCCTGTAGTATTACCTCACTGAAGTTAAACAAATGTACCCTTTATAATTAACTGACATGTGTGTGCACTTGTCCTTTATTTCCTTTGTGAGATTCCATTTCTTCTAGACTTAACCTGACTTGTAAAGCACTTCAGATCTTCTTGGAAAAGGATTTAGAGAATAGTAAGCTCAGTCACAGCCACAATTAGAATTCAAGTCCACAGAATGGCATCCCAGATAGGCACCTCCAACTTTAGAATGAAGCTAAAACAAAATTAGCTTTGCCTTTTTCTTCCGTTCTGAGAGCTTCACTTTTTTATAATACTGATTTTACTCATTTAATAAGTACAGAGGGTGCCAAAAAAAAGTATACACATTTTAAGAAAGAAAAAAACTGTATTAAAATTGTAATACCCGATACATGCCAATAACTAAAGATGAATACAAGTCACGTTTGAGTTCTGCAATTACAAGAGGTGCTCAAAGAGGTGACCATCAGCTTCCAGACACTTCAGATTACAGCAAACTACTGCTTGAGTGATGTTGACCAAAGTGTCCACTTGCATTACTGCATGTGTCATTTCAACTTCTTCCCAAAGTATCACCTGTGTAGCTGGTTTTTTACAGTACCCCACATCCTTTAAGATCCCCCATAGGCAGAAAGGAGTCAGAGGTGTTAAGGCAGAAGAACATGGGAGAAACTCAACCGCACCTCTTCGTCCTATCCATTGTCCTAGCAAATGGTCTTGAGCTCCTCAAATGACAATCATTTTCTTTGACTATCCTACCTGTCACATGGTGATTCTAGCATTTATTTAATTAACACCATCTTTTAAGGGAACATCATACTACACATGGTGTTCAATTCAACTTCAAAAAGTAATATATAGATAACATCTCTTAAAATGTGTATATATATTTTTGGCACCCCCTGTATAATACATGATCATTGTGAAAATATTCCAGCAATACAAAATAGTACCAATCAGTAAAAAAAATAAAAAATTATCCAATATTCTACCACTCAGAAACAATTGTCATCAATATTTTTTAAACAGTATTCTACCCATTATTCTTCATATAAAAATAGATAAAAGGACAAGAATATGATGAAAGAGAAGGGGAAAATAGGAATATATTATGTACACTATTTTTAATATTTGAAAGTACTAACTTCTCTTCTATTTGAATTTCATGGAAGAAAAAAGAAACTGAAGTACGATTGGAAGGCATATTCTTATCCACCATACATGGAATATGATTTTCTTCCTAAAAAGATCCTCTAAATTAAGAAAAGAGATTACAGCACACACTGAGTTGAAGTCATCTTTAAATTACATTTTAATTTTAGAGTATTAACTCCCCGCTATGAAGGAGGAGGAAATTAACACCATATACTTCCTCTCTATCTCTCAACTGTTTTTAGTTGTGCTACTATTGTCTTGCTTTATAGTATTTACATTTTCTACAGTGAAAAAAATTGCAGTTGGTCAGTCTTAGATCTGCACATATATTTAATGACTATGATGTTCATCATCTAACCATGATATTCTCATTCCTGATTACTTATTTTAGTGTATCTTTACAATATCTAGATATAAAATGTGAAATATATTAGCGCTTCAGTTGGGGAACTGAATTATATTTATTTTCCCTAAAAGGCTCCTGGGTATTGCAATTTGCAAGTTTGTGTATGTCTGTCAATATTTCTCAAACTTTTATATTTGAAGGACAATATAACTTGACCTCAAATTCTTGGAGCACACCTTTTGTTTTTACTTTCACCACATTGTAGGTATTAGTCTTCTGGCATTAAATATAGTTGTGGAAAATTGTAAGATAATCCTGACTATGTTTCTCCTTTATACCTTATGATTTATATTTTCTCCTAGAAGCCAATAGAATTCTTTCCTTACTCTTGGAATTCAGTATTTTCACAAGGGTCTACCTTGGTGTTTCCCATTCTCTATCACATTTTCCTGGGATATGGGGTACCTTCCAATAAGCCCTTTACTTAGTTCAATAAAGTTTTCTTCAATTATATCATTTAATATTTTTCTGTGTCATTTATTCTGGACTTTTCCTTAAGAGAGACAAATGTATGCATTTGTCATGTTTTCTTGTCTGCCTATCTATAATATTATAAATCATTTTCATATCCTTGTACTTTGAAAGTGGGTGGGGAGGGTTGACACAATAACTGGAGAGTACAGTTTGCATTTACGGGAAGAGAGTTAAGAAACCTAAAGGTCCATTCAACGCACCACAATCTTGCCCTATGACAAGTTCCTGTTCAAAATGCCAACAGGGCCTACTAGAGTTAATCTGGCCATCTTGTCTTTGATGACATTTTCTATCATGTTGATTCTAATTTTGAAAGACTGTAATGGGGCTTTAATTTATATAACATTTTTCATTTTCACATTACAGTTTCTCTGAATTCTGCCAGCTTACTTTTCATCCCTTTCTGTTGCTTTATGATTTCCTCTCTGTGCTCCATCTTTAAAAAGATCATACATTCCATATTTTTAATATTATAGAGAAGTATTTGTCTAAATTTTCCTGGTATTTTCTCAGGCAATTTGTTATCAATTCCTCTTATCTTCCTTTTGATTGCAAATGTTTTCCCTCCATGTTTATACTTATTTTATTTTTACAGGCTGGTTCCTCTATAGAACTTTTTGTATTGAATGGAGCTACCATGTGTTGACTTGGGGCAGAGGGGGTAAAATAGTAAATAAGAACACCAAAACCATGGGCACAAACTGTTGTCTGGCACCTCTTTATTCTCACATGTGACCTTTTTTACCAAGAGGTCCACCTCTACCTTGTTCAGCTGTCAGGAGGATCTTTTCCTGGCCCATGGTGGTCACTACTTTGGTAGGCACTTCCTGCCTTTCTGTTCACCTCCACAGTGCTGTGTATTTAGCACTTTCCTCCACCAGGAGCCTTGGTCCACAGTACTAAAACTGGCATGTTGGCTTAGTTTCTCCTGTACTTCCACCACCCCATGATGCCATGGTGTCACATTGAGTCTCCCCAGGGATATCACCTGTTCACGCCCTAAGTGATGTAGTCAGAATCAATGGCTCATTGGCTATGCCTTTGAACCCGGGTCACCTACTCTTAGGGAAATGTGTTTCCTGCTCAAGGTCTAAGGAAATGGGTACCAGCTCTGGGCACCCTCTTGGTGATTTGCATTTCACAGATTTTGGAACATATGTGTTATGTTCTATGGTTTGGAATTGTGACTTTGCTTTGTTTTCAGAAAAGTGGAAAGTCGGTTCACTTTTGTTGGCTGGGGTACATTTTGAGGAACAGTAACAGAGAAAAAATACCCTGAACTAACTTGGCTTAACTTAACTGGAAGCCTGTCTTGAATGCTCTACAGAAAGAGAGTTTCCAAGTTTCAAAAGGTCTCCATGCATCTCAGATCCATTTTCCTAGGTGCACAATCTCAATCCTCAGTTTCTTCACTCTGTCTCAGTTTTCTCATCTGTGAAATGGGGACAAGAATCATTCTTAAACCTCATAGATTTGTTTTGTGCATTAAATGAATGAATATGTGGAAAGACATCAACACGCCCATGACACACCTCTCAAGTACTCAGTAAATATCTATTATTATTGTTGCTGTTGTTGTTACCCTCACAACAGCTCTGTGAAGCAGATATTGCCCAGTTTTCACACAGATGTGAAAACTGAAACACAGGTGAAATGACTTTCCAAGGTTTCACAGTAATAAGTAGCAAAACTCACTTTCAAAACCCAAACCTAGGCTCTCCACCTTTTCAAAGTTGGAAGGATGTTCTGTAGAGTGCTCTTGACCAGACACTTTCAGACTCACTAGAACTTTGAATCAAATGTACCCATTTTGTGGATAAGCAAAACCAAAAGCTGAGGTATGTAAGGTCCCACAGCTAAGATGTCACCAAATCAGGACTGAAACTCACCTGGAGCAATCCAGGGCATATGGATCTGTTGGTCTGTGCCCCATATGGTACCTACACCTGAATATGGGGACAGAGCGAAGAGAAAGGAAGGGGACAGGAAGGGAAGGGGGTTCTATCTATCCATGTCCATGAGTCATTTCACTCTCATTTCAGCATCAAACACCTCATTTGGAAAATGGGGGCTAATAACTACATTGTAGTGTTAAGTGAACAAACAACCCTTTAAAATAGAACCTACTCAATTTTCTCTCTGTTGTTTTTAATTTTGTTTTCTTTTTCTTTTTTTTTTTTTTTTTTTTTTTTTTTTTTTTTTTTTTTTTTTAGCCAATAGCATGTGTGCCTGTAAGGTCATCTCTTCTCTCAGATCTATGTACTTATCTGTCTAAACATTGGGAGAGAACATAAACAAAACATACTTCTGTGTATTTTTTAGGGTGGCAAGTATACAGGTGTTTTAATTTTCTTTATGCATTTCTAAATTTTCACTTTCCTGTCAAGAAAAGAACATGTGTTACTTATTTACCAAGGAAAAACACACATCTTACAAAAATATTGATCTTGTAGGGTCATAGGCTGACCAGATGTACCATTCTAAATGGGACGGAAAACAACGGTCCTGTCCTGTTTCAAACGGCACGTCTGGTCGGCCCCGTCTCTCCGGGCTAACTTCAAGGTGTCAGCATGCTGACCTTACGTACTGTTTGAAATGGGACAGTGCTGTTGTTTTCTGTCCCTTTTAAAACAGGACATCTGGTCACCTACCTTGTCGGGATGTTGTAGGGTAAGGAGTGAGGGAGAGGATGACCAGACCTGGAGTCATGTCCCTCACTAGCCTATGACCCTCACATATTTTCTGCCGTCTCTGAACCTCTACTTCCTCACACCTTGAATGGGGGACGATACTGACTCTCAGGCTTGCGTGAGGGTTTAGCCGGACTGCCTATGTGAAGGTCTCCCACAAAGCCCACCCCACGTTTGCCTTTACCGACACTCCCAGCAGGGCTGTCTAGAAGCCTGTGAGATGCACGGGCCAAAAGCACAGTCAAGCAGCACTCCTGGGCCAGGCTGTTTCTTTAAACAGGGGGAGACTGAAATCATCCTGCATTGACGGGCAGGACCTATGTACAGACCTCGTCCCCAGAGAGCTGTTGGGATCAGGGCTCTCCCCAGCACATGTACTGACTCCCCGGCTTGGCTGCAAAACTCTGTGGATATCTGTGTGGGCCTCTGCTCCCCAACTGCATGAAAGCAGGAATCCCTCCCTGTTCTGTTAAGTGAGATCATCGCCTGCAGTCAACAAGGCTCCAGAGGGAAGGAGCCAAAGACAACCCTCCAAAAGTGACGGGTGGGGCTTAACAGCGGAGCCCAGGCCAGCACCCCTCCTCTGGGCTCAACAAGGTGCTGACTGTACAGGGAGCCGTTCTGGATTTCGTCACAAGCCCTGGACTGCAGGAGGCCATGCTCTCTGTGAGTCCTTCACCATCAGTCCCGGGTGTTGATGGAGCACGAATGCTGGACAAAGACTGAAGGGAATGCCGGGGATGCGGGTGGATCGAGTTGGGTGGCTAACGATCGGGGAAGGGCATGCTGGGTGCAGAAGCCAGAACGGGGAAGCAGCAGATGCTGGAACAGCTACCGGCTCTGCTGGACAGAGTGGAGCAAGAAGGAACAGCCCTGGGAGCTTAGCACCGAGTCCTCGGTGCGTAGTAGGTGCTTCGTAAGTGTCCACTGGCCGGGTATTGGTATCCTTTGGGCAAAATGAGGATGGAAGGGGGTCTTTGGAAGAGAGAAAATTGGAGCTTCGTTTTTCTTCTCAAACCTCAGGCGTCTTCCAGAGTGCAGAACCGCAGAGAGTCAATGGGGTCCCTGGGGGACCCACAGCCCACACAAATCCGTTCGGCCTCCCGGCCAACAGACGGCATTTCCAGAGGGTCCACTTGGAACCTGCACCCTGCAAGCACCTTGTGCCAAGTTTTCAAAGTCAGGGCATTGAGTAAAACCCAGGCTGTTTCCCTGACCTTTTATTTTTTTTTTCTTTCTAACTTTGCTTTAAGTTCAACATGCATTTGGAACCAGGGAAAACACAAGCCACATGTTTTTAATCCACGGACACTTAAATCATCGAACTGCTGCAGGCCAGTGCTGTGGAGGCCGGCAGCCATGCCAGACTGCTTTAAAGATGTTCTTCGCTCTCTCTAGCAACCAGGACGTAGCCCTCTTCCAAGGGAATTCCCACGCCAAGGGGCTGCAGCACCCTTCTGGCCAAGCGGGCTCGGCACGTGGCACAGGCTGTGGTTGTGACCACCGAGGAGGGTCTGTGTCCCAAGGACTGTCACCTTCCCCACCCTGTTTCATGGAGACTGGGAAGGCCAAGGTGGGAAAAGGCAGTGGGCAGTGGCCAAACGTCAGGTGAACCCAGAGGGAAATGCGGAGCGTGCTCTCCCACCGGTGACCTGGGGCGGCCACTGTCCAAGCATGTGACCCGGCATGGGCCACAGGGCCACTCCGTTCCTGCTTCGTCCTCGGGAAAGCTTTGACCAGAGGACATCCGGCAGTGGGACTGTGGGAAGGAGGAACTGCTCAGTAGAGGCCAATGAAATGCAGTGAGACGAAAGCAAGCAAAGTGCGTGCGAATGTACGTCAGGAAGCACACTGCCCGGAGTAGGCCTGATCGTCCTGGTTCCTCCATTCCGAATCCCACCCACCCACTCACTGGCTGGAATAACATCACCAACTGGGACAACCAAACGGGGACTCGGTAGGGGTGAAAGCCCCCTCTGGGGCAAGGATGACAGAGAGTTTTCTGTGTTGTGAATAGAACTACTTCCTGCCAACTCGAATCTCAATAACTGGAGCCCCTCGCCGAGAAATGGTGACTACAATGGCTGCACTCAGTGATAATGTCCCCTCCACCTCAGACCTGTTTTGTGGACAGCTTCCCAGGTGCCCCATGCTGTCATTTCTGGTGGTGACACATCCACCCCTCCCACCCTGCATGCTGGGGAGAAGTGTGCTGGAGCTGGTGTGACAGGTGAGGTCTAGAAGTGCGATGCCCCCACATGCTGACACCCCCAAGAGCCCCGCCCCTAGTCAACATCCCCTGGCCTGGGCAGCAGCAAATCTGGGCAGGCCTGTCCCTCTTGTGCAAATTGCACAAGAAAAAATGGGTAGCAGCCCAGACCCTGGTGTCAGACTCATTAGGTTTGGTTCCTCCATCACCTCTGACCTGCGGGACCTTGGTCAGGTTACTTAACATCTCTGTGCTTCGAATCCCTCTCCTGTGAGGTCAGGTCACCAGTTCCCAGCTGATAAGACTGCTGTGAAAATTAAATCAGCTAGTACATGCAAAGCACTGAGAACAATGTCCAGCACACGGCACGCCCACAGGTGCTCCCATTGTTATTGTCCTCGGCCCAGGGTGACACCACCTGTGGACACGAAGAAAGCACGTGACACCAAGCACAGAGAATTCCGTGTCTTCCCGCCCGTGACCCAGGAAGCCTGAGGTCCAGGAATCTGGATCCTGGGGTGGGGGGCTGCTGGGGGGTGGGGGAGGTCAGAAGATCCTAGGCAAATACTGCCTTTGGGATCTATTGCTTCTTTTTTCTTTTCTTTCTTTTCTTCAATTCACCGTCAACAGTTGAGTCTCCAATGCTTTGAAATCTGCTAGGAAGGTTTCCCACTTCTGTCAGCAGCCCAAGGCCCCCGAGCTGTGGGTGCACAGGGAACAACTCAGACCACCCACGGGGGAGCCCTTGACCAGGCAGCCCCTCCCACCTGCTAACTGGGGCCTGAGAGGCAGAAGGAGGTGGGGGGGGGGGGGGGATGGGAAGGCAGGGAGCAGAGAGGGTGGAGGGGGCGGGGCCCACAGGAGCTGTCACTCTTAACCTTCTGGTCCTGCTGTCCCATCCAGAGATGAGTCATCACCACTTGGATAAAGGGTATTTTAAGATCCTGGAAGAAAGGTGACATCAGAACAGGAGCTGTGACCACGAGGAAAGGATGAGTAGCACCAAACCTTGGGGACGAGAAACGTCCTTCGGCATCCAAGCCAACCGTAGGTATCTCAGGGGAGCTGACACCCTTGCATTCAAATCCTTAAAATAAAAATAAATGCAAGGAGTGATGCAACGGCCACTGAGTGAGGCAGCAGCCTGTGGGCCTGACAGCCGGGAACAGCTCTGACCAGGGAGCAGGACAGAGGTAATGACGCGGATCCCGTCTGTCCTGTTGCCCCAGTGGCGGGGAGGGAGGCAAGTGCGGACTGGCCGGCTCATTTGCACTGAGACGGTGATTAGCCTCCTCCCAGAGCCCGGAGCCCGGAGCCCAGAGCCCGGAGCCCGGTCCGCACGCAGCAGGGCAGGTCCCAGCGCCCCAGGAACTGACGCTGGGGGAAGGTAGCCAGGCCCCCGAGTGGTCGGCAGGACGCAGGAGGCGCCCCACCAGCTGACCCGAAGTGTCCACGGTCACAGAACAGGAGCAGGGAGGGTGCTGAGCTCCAGGGACAAGCCCAGCCCCCCAGGGTTTGCAGCCTCTGCGTGCTCCCTGGTGAAATGAGGACAATGACACGGCCCCTGTGTGGGGTCCAGCCCGGCACCAGGCCCAAAGCAGACACTGAAACAAAGACGCCTTCAGACCGACGCTGAGTAGTCTCCCCCTTGGCCTCTCCGAGCCCCGTTTCCCAAAGAGTCTGTGATCTTTGCTGATGGGGGCAGCGGGTAGGGACAGAGCGCAGAGACACTCGGTGGGACACAGAGGAAGGAGAGGGATCAAAGAGAAAAGGGAGAAAGGAGGGGATAGAAGAGAAAACAACATGAAACCAGAGACTGCCTGTGGCCACATGCAGGCCTCGTGCATGGCCCGGCCAACCTCCCACTAGAGGTGGCACCTGCATTGTCCCTGCCTCCTGGGGGTGAAGCATTTCCCCACACCGTGTCCTTCAAGGTGCACATGGAGGGGGACTGTCACACTGTCCCTGGTGCCCCAACAGAGCCCCTGCCACGTACTAGGGGAAACCCCGGGCTGCTTGGAGCCGAGCCGTCTTGAACACTCAGACAGGGTCACTGTCGACACACCCGGCTTCTCTTGGTGCCTCAGTTTACTCATCTGAAAAGATGGAATAATGAAACCCAGCCCCCTTGGGGTGCCTAGGAGGGGAAAACAATGAGCTCATGGACGTGCCCAGATCTGCCCCTTCTTGGGGCCGTCCCCGTTTGCCCTGCAGGTCACTGGGAGGGTGCCGGCCAGTGACGAATAGCAGCCAGTTCCCTGGAACTGTCACCTCATGCTTTCCAGAAATACCAGGAGGGGCCCGGGCCAGAGGAACCAGTACCGGGTCTCTCATCCTGGCTTGAAAAGGCCCCATTGCCTTCCCTCCCCTGTCAAGTGGGTCTGCCAAGTCACTGCGCCAGGACTATGAGGATGACAGGGGACAGAGAGGCCAGCCCCGGAGAACCGGGGGGGCACGGTCACGTCCTGAGTGGCCGGCATGGAGTGCCTCTCCAGGGTGCCCATCGACCCTCCCAGCGCTGGTTCCTGACGTCAGGCCCAGAGCACAACCCCGGCACAGAGGCAACGTGTGTGAGGAGGTACAGGGGACGGGAGGAGGGCCCGCACACGAGGGGGTGGCCGAGCCAACCAGAGACACGGCTGGGAGTCACGACGAAGTCCCTCTCAGGCCTTCTAGCGTGGCCTGCGCTGGACGCCCTTCTGACGGGGCCAGAATCGCCTGTGGCCTGAGCAGCACAGGCTCAACGAAGAGAGCTCCACCTGGGTGAGATCACTGAGCTCATGGGACAGCCACGCCGAGCCCTGCAGGTGACCTGAGAGAAGCCTCTGAAAAGCAGTGGGAAAACACAATTAAGTTCAAAATTAGAAGTTGCTGGGTTCAAATCCAAGCTGGGAGGCCTAAAAGCGAAGGCCTCCATTCGCTCCCCCTCCTGAAGGGTGACACAGGTGACACAGGAGCCCTGACCACGGGTTGCTTCTCCTCCCCGGCCTGGAAGCCAGGGGCTCACATCTGGAGGCTGAGCCTCCCGGGGATCGATCGGGGGACCCCGTGAAAAGTTCTGACGAATGACGTAGGCGTTCCCAGGGAGGAAAGGAAGCCCAGCTTGAGGCCATGGAAAAACTCGGTCCCCAACGCTGAGTCAGCCCTGAGTCATGAGCTACAAGCCGGCTCTGGCCAGTGGCAGCTCTGGGCAGCCGCACGGGGCTGATGGAACTGTTTTTCCCTCATGATGAGCGATTTCAGGTCATCGGGCACCAGCTCCTGCGTCGGTGACTCACGTTTTCACAAGAGCTCGGCCGCCGCCTCAAGGCCTCCCTGCAAAAACGGCGTGCGCCGACGTTAGCCCGCAGGCTGGGTCCGGTTCCAGGAGGTTCCCCTTCCTCCTGAGGTGTCCTGAGCGCAAAGTGCTGAACACACGAACCTTAGTTGGTTGGTTCTGCGGGATCGAGCCTACGAGAACCGTCGTACCCGGGCCCGGTGTGTGCCGGTAACGCTGCTCTGGGCTGGCCCCGGTGCAAAGCGGTCCGTGGGCTGCACGGAAGGGGAGACGCTGTGTTTTGATCCATCATTCATTCATTCATTCGTTCGTTCGTTCATTTCCTCACATCCCAGCTGCTGCGGACCCACTATGCACAGGGCTCCGAGCCGCCTAAGGAGCTGAGAGGACAACTTAGAGAAATTTAAACTTGAGACGGGTGGGAGAGACCAAGTCTGACCGTTTGCTTTTACAGACGGGAGCCCTAAGGCTCAGACTTGCCCACGCTCCCCCAGCAGATCCACGGCGGAGCAAGGAAGAGAGGCCAGGGGTGCGCCGCCCAGCGAGCCCCGGAGCCCACAGACGTCCCAGCTGAGCCTCTCCCTCCCGTGAGAGGCCAGGGCAGCCCGTCCAGCTTCCTCTGAGCACATGGAGGTCCCCGGGTGCGTCCCCAAGTCGGCCAGGGACGCTCCTGCCAGGTGGCTACTGGCAGAAGCAGGTCTTCCCTGCCAGGCCCCGCCATGCAGACCCTGCTGGGACGCTCCCGGGAGAGGCTCCTGGTTCCCGTGACTCAGGCGGCCATCCCGGGACAGCTCTATCCGTCACACCGCACCCATGTCGCAATGCCCAGCCAGATGAGGCAAGAGGGACATTTGGTGTCTGCCCAACACTCCCAGAGAAGCCAAGAGAAACTGCCAGGAGCCAGAATTCCTAGGGGCTGAGTCCCGGCTCCCTCAGGGCCCCACCCATGTTTCTTCAGCATCGAAACCCCATTCCTGTTCTTTTAACCCCAACAACCTCTACAGACAAATGGAGATAAAGGCAGCAGCCCGCGGCCCGATGGTCAGACGCCTATGGACTTTAAGAAGGGACCCCCTGAGTGGCCTAGTACTCAGAATGTCAACTGTAACTGTTCTTCTTTAAAAGGAGGGGGAGGGTGAAAGGGCCTTAGGGGTTCAAATTTCCAGGTACAAAGCGGGGAGTCCCGGGGATGCGATGGACAGCGCAGGAAGCACGGTCGATGGCGGCGTGGCCCGGGGTCACATGGCGGCTGCACTGACCACAGCAAGCACTTCTGTGGGGGTATCCACGTGTGGCAGTGCTGGACACCTGAGCCCGGTGCAGAATGGCACGCTGGGGGCATTTTAATACCAGTCCTTTGTGCAAAATAGCAGTTGGCACTGGCCGAGCAGGACGCCAGGCACTTACACAGGCACTCGGGGCAGCAGGGGAGGGGGCGCTGTCAGCCCCCGGGACCCTCGCACGCCCCCTCACAATCGAGGGGGCTCCACCCGGCTCGCTCGACCTGGCGCGAATCTCCGAAGGCTTCGCAACCTTCGTTTCCTTCCTCGTGCCGGCGGGTACGTGCAGGCGCACCGATTCGGTGAGCCGCCCGGCCGGTGGGGACAGCGCCTGCCGCACGCGGCACCCGGGGCGACCACTCTTCTCACTGGCTCTGTCGTGCGTCCCCGTCGTTTACCGCTCCTGTTGGAGCAGCTGGCCACAGTGTTGTGACGATTCGGGGCCAACGCAAAGCACCCCTCCTCTCAGGGGACAGGCGTGGAAGCAGGGTCGACGGGGGCGTGGCTCCCAGAGGGGGGTGCCCCAGGTCAGACGGCAAAGGGGGTCGCAATCCAGGGGAACACGGAGCGCTCAGGCCACCGAGAGCAGCCGCACGGCGCTGGGGCGCAGGGGTGAGAAGTGAGAGGAAGTGGCACTTCTGTGGGTGCTGACAGCCCCGTCGCAGAGAGCTGTGCCTCCCGGTGAGGCGTCAGCGCTGACCGGTGGGCAGGGGCAGGGCCGTGCAGGGTGGACGCGGGGAGAGGCTCCGGGCCGTCAGGCTCAGCCCCACGCGGTCACTGAGCAGCCCCTCCCCCACGCCCTGAATCAAAACCCTTCACCTGGCAACACACGTGGCCTTTGCGCGTGTGCTGGTGTCTTGCACGCTGTTTTGGAGACCTCAGAGTCCCAAGTCGTCAGTGTGCCTTCTATCAGGACGTCCCAACCCCGGCAACACTGGCGTTTGGAACCGGGTCATCCTATTGAGGGGACTTCCTGTGCTCCTAGGGTGTGGCAGCCTCCCTGCCTCCCCCACCAGACACCAGTAACACCCGCTCCTCCAGTCATGACAACCAGAAGAGCATCTCTGGACATTGCCAAATGTCCCCGAGGGGGCTAACTGGCCCCTGGTTGCCAACCACCGTCCTGTATCACAGGACACTTTCCAGGTCAGGGCCTTCGATTTCTCACCTGATACGCAGAGACTGTTAAGAAATAACAATGACAATAGTGAAAGCTTTGATCTCAGACCCCAGGACAAAGCTGCCCCACAGCTCCCCGGCCATTGGGAAAGGGTCTGCAGCTCTGGCCCGCCTCAGGGGGTTCATCTGTCCCCAGGCCAGAGTCCCCCCACCCACACAGCTGGCCAGGCAGGCCCAGGGCCCCCCAGCCCGCTGTTGGCTCTCTGGTTGGCGTCCCAGTGACTCAGCTGCCGGGGGTGCTGCTGCTTGCAAAAGAGGGTCCAGGTAAAGCGAGGTCTGGGACCTGAATGCAAGGTCAAGTGACCCAGGCCCTCACTGACTCTCCCTTTCTAGAGAGTTCTGCACTCCCCAAGGCATCGGGGCCTCAAGCATTTCCACGCTTGCCTGGTCTGGAGGCGGCCGGCAGGGAGGGTGTGGGCCAGGGAGCTTCCAGGCGATTCCCAGGAGCTCGGCCAGCCCTGCGAGGCCTCAGATGGTGGCAATAGGGCCATCACAGCCCTTCCGGGAAATTACTTGGTCACTCGTCCGGTCAAGGCCGTCTCGTCCACCGGCAGGTATTTTTCGGGTGGGTGGGAGGAACCAGCCAGGTTGCACAACTGGGAGGCACCCAAGAAGCCGTGCGTTTTGCTCAGGGGCTTGGAGAGCACACGCCTGCCCGGTTCTCCAAGCGGGAACAGACAGGGTCCACGGCACAGTGGGTGTTCTGTGAGCTCGCTCTGTGGGGGGTGCCCTTGAGATCTGCACCCACATTTTCTTGATTTCAAGGCCGATCCCAGATGCCAGCTTGTCCTTCCTCCTTGGTCTACAGAAGTGCCTGGACCCAGCCGTTGCCCCGAGCCCCTGTACGGTCCTGGGTGAAACCTTCTTTGACGAAAGGTCTACAGCCCTGCAGTCCCACCTGGAATTTTCACCAACGACTGCCAGGCAGTGCGCGTGGAAGAGGCCACTGGTTAGTGTCACCCGTGAGTCCAAGCAAGACGCGAGACACCTCAGAGTCATTAAAAGTCTTGAGCCGGCTGGGCTCTGAGGTCAGATGTGCGGGATGAACACCCTCGCAGGGACCGGCCTGCATTTTCTGAAAGCAGCTCCAACCCACCCAAGCCCGGCCCCCAGAACCTGCCCCTGGGCTCCGGGCGCCACCCTGCTCGGCTCATCTCGAAGGAATGGCTCCAGAAACACATCAGAAATCTGTTTTGTTTTCAGGGGGCAGTTTTCGCTTGGTTTTGTTTTGCTTTGCTTTTGAAAATGGGCAGGATAAAAGGGCCACCCAAAGAAATGTCCCTGGGCCAGTATCCTTCGAGAGGTCCCCTAGCCCACATTTCCCACCTCCGCTTATTACAGATGCGGGAGAGCTGCACTTTTCCATGGGACACGTCACTCTGGGCTGTAGCTGCCCCTTTGCTGTCTCCAAGACAGACCCCCAGTCACTACAACGGCTGCTCCCCTATCCCCATGCACAAGGCACTCCCATGCATTGTCTTTAATCCTCACAAAAAGTTATCCCTGCAAGGCAAGTATTATTATCCTGATTATGCAAATGAGAAACTCAGAAGGCTACTGAACTGAAATGACTTGCCCAAGGTCATGGTTAGTAAATTGCAAGGACCTATGGGACCTGTGTTTGCCCTTTCCCCCAACCCCCAGCCTCCTCTCTCTCTCTCTCTCTCTCTCTGTTTCTCTCTGTCTGTCTCTCTCTCTCTGTCTCTCACTCTCTCTCCAGCTGAGCCTCCTCTCTCTCTCTCTCTCTCTCTCTCTCTCTCCCTCTCCAGCTGAGCCTCTCCCTCTCCCCAGCTGAGCCTCCTCTTTCTCTCTTTCTCCAGCCAAGCCTCCTCTCTTTCTCTCTCTCTCTCCCCAGCCGAGCCTCCTCTCCCTCTCCAGCCTTGCTGGAAGCAGCATCAGACCTCACACAACGCAGGTGTTGATGACACCTTTGCAGAATAAGTGAATGAGTGAGTAAATGAATACAATAAATTTGAAAACTTTAATTGCTTTTTTACGTCTTCAAAGATGAGTCTGTCAGTGCTGCTGTGAGGAAGAACACAGATTGTCGATCAAACAGCTTCCCAGATTTTTGAACTCAGTAAAAACCACCTCTAAATAGCTCTGTGACTTTTGGCCCATCAAACCACTTCCACTGAGTTTTATCCCTAAGCCCTCTTTTCTTTCTGAAGGGAAGAGGCTCTCATGTTCTCAGAGCACCCACTACGCATACACAACCCTGTCTGCACAAATCAGAACACCCCATCTCCACAGCAAGCCAGACGGGCACTGCCGCCAGCTCCCAGAGGGGGGGACTGAGCTTCAGAGTAGTGATGCGACTTGTCTGGGGGCGCACAGCTAGCTGAAACCGGGAAGGTCAGAGGCCAGGACTGTGTAAGTCCACACCTGACCCCCAACATTGCCCCTAAAGTACATTCAGCCTCAAGCACACTTCTTTTTCCCCTGGCAGCCTGCCCTCGTCCAGTGAATGTCCAAACACATGGTCCTCAGGCCACCAGAGACGCCCAGACGCCCCATGAACGAGGAGGAAGGACCCGATGGTCTAGAGAGGGGGCGTCCCGTTTTCAGCATCTGCGAACACTCAGCGTCGTTTGAGGAATGGATGATCTCTTGTGGTTTTACTATTGACTATTGATTGGCTGCATGGTGGGTAGAAGGGGGTGAGGGGACCGCGGCCTTTTCAGCATTGCAAGCCTCTCTAGGTGGCCTTGCCTCCTCCCTGTGAGCAGCCTTCACCCCCAGAAACGTCTCCATCCTCGCAGAGGGTCTGTCTCTCTTGGATCCACGCGCACAGCACAGCTGCCCCCACACACTCCCAGGCCCAGCCCACACTCCCCGCCCCGCCGCCCCGGGACCTGCAAAGACAGGCCGAGGGGCCCTGACACCCCAGCCCCCGAGGCCAGGCCTGCGGGAGTCCTTAGCAAGCGGCCCTCCCCCCGGCCGCTCCCTGGGTGTGCAGCTGGAGTCGCTGAGGGAATCTCCGGGCCCGGAGTGGGCAAACAATCCCCTGTGTCTTGCCACCCTCCCAGCCTGGCTGCCAGGAGCCGGCCCAGCCTCGGAGATGCTGAATAGGCCATTTGTTGTGAGATCAAAGGGCCACCTGCGGGAAGCGCCCCACGGCGGGCAGCGGGCCCAGGCCCTGGTCCTGCTCCGGCAGCCGCCTTCCCGCCCCGCCAGACCCCGGCCTTTTCCACACAGCCCACCTCGGCCCCCGCCTCCGGCTGGCATTTCCCCCCAGCAACGCCGAGCCACCTTCCTCCAACGCCACGCGGCCCCCGTCTCCACGCTTCCGCGCTTGCTGTTCCCTCTGTCCTCACACCCTTCCCAGCCTCCTGCCCCCCGATGAGGCTCAGGCGGCAGCTCAGGCGGCAGCTCAGGCGGAATTCCTTCCCAGGCTCCTCGGGGGGCCCTGGAGTGCAGCTTGGGCTCCATCGCCACCACCAGCTTTGCCCCCGGGCCACGCTGGGCTGGGCGCTCCCCAAGGGTCCGGGCTGACCCCACTACGTGGGCAGCCCCAGAGCCCAGGCACAGCTCCCGCGCGGTGGCGTCCAGCACTAGTGGCCTGAACGGGGAGCCGAGCAGGGTCACCGTGTTCCAGGAGAGTCGGTGAAGAGCGGATGACCAGGTGCTGCTCGAAAGCACGTCAGAAACCAGCTGAGCCAGAACCTCGAAACACCACCCCCTCTAAGTAGCCCGCGCGGCCCCCTCTCGCTGGGACCGAGGCCCACCTGACCACCCTGCTCTCGTCCCCACCGATCTCCCCAGGCCAAAGCCATGTCACCTCCCCAAAGCCCCAACCTGACGTGTCACACTGCCCACCACCACCACAAACAAGCTCGTGTCCCTCTCCGGCGCTTCTGGGGGACGGACAGAGCTCCCCGGGGCTCACGAACCTTGGATCCCGCGCTGCAGGTTGCCATCGTCTCAGCATCGAGGCACTCGGCGTTTCCCGCCTCTTTGTCACGTCCCGCAAGTCCAGCCCGGACGCCGCCGAGCCCCTGACGCACTCGTGTCTAGAATGAGCCCAGCCTCACCCTTGCAGAGCAGCCAGCTGCGGAGCGAGTGTGGGCAGGGGGTGAGTGGGCCCCGTTTGCTCTGGGATGACAGGTGTGTTGGGTCATTTCCCCTCTGGCCCCTCCAGCCCCTCTGCTCCCTCTCTGGCCCCCGCACCCCCCACTCCAGCCACAATGGCCCTCTTTCGGTTCCTCCTGCCCCGGGGCCTTTGCACGTGCTGTTCTCTCCCGTTGGGATGCCCCTACTCAACTTCACGGTCTCACCTTCAAATCTCTGCTCGGGGGTCCCCGACCGGGAAAGACCTCGCTGTCCCTGGCATCTCCAGCTCCCACCCATGATGCTGTGACTCACGGGAGTGCAAACCACACAGAGGCAGGGCCGCGTCTCATCCGTGCCGCGGGGCACACGTACCCGTCTAACGCACACACGCGCATGGATGACCACCCCAGTTCACAGTCCATCTTCCTGGAGTCAGCTCTCAGAGATGCTCGAGGATGGTCACGCGCTTGATCTCACCTGCCCGCCCCTTACCTGGGACCTCCTCGGGGCAGGACGCGCGGCCCGTTGGGGGTGCTCCCTGAGCGGGGCTCTAACAACCGAGGGAGCAGCAGCTACTGTGCACAGCTCGTGTGCCCTCTGCGATCGGTGGGGGCAGCCCCCGCACCCCCAGACCTGGTCCTTCCTGCCTCATTTCACTCCCGTCCGGCCCTGCCCGGCCCTGCCCGGCTCTGCCTGTCCCCTTTGCTGTTAGAAGATCCTGACCGAGTTAGAAGTGATGGTGGCCTGTGGGGCCACAGAGGGCTCCGTCCTTGGGGGCCAGCTCAAGCCAGGCAGCCTGGCACCCACGCGCCCACTCCCAGCAACACCCAGAGAACTTGGGGATATTCGTCCCCACGCCCGGGCCCGCCGTCAGCCTCTACTGAGGACACCCCCAGGCTGGGGGCCAGGGCACCGCCACATCATGGAGGAGTCCTGTGCTTTCTCTGACCAGAACCTCGGACCCTCACCCTCTATTCTTTGTTCCTTTGTCCTTGCAGCGGCCCCTGGGACCCAATCCTCACTAGCTGCCCCCGCAGAGCAGCACCGTACCCCTTAGCAGCTCCGCGGCCTCTAGCAAGGAGCTGAACCGGAGCCTCCCAGGTCACCTGTCCCATCTGGCCTGCCACCGCCCAGGTCCACATCCAGATGTCTGCTCTCCCCCATCACGCCTCCCCGCTCCTCCTGGACCCCCACCCGAAACCCACCCCACATCCAGGCCGTCACAAGGGTCATGCCCTCACGCAGCATACACTCCGTGTGTGCCCGAGCCAGCGGGTCCCTGCTGCCGTCTGCGACGGTCTGTCCTGACCCGCCCTCCTCTGGGCCCAGGAGGCAGACCTACAGTGACTAACAGGCCCTCTGGCCCCGGGGCCCCTCCCCGCCTCGGGCCTCCCTTCCCCGCCCCCACCTCGGCCCGGGACTGGGCCACCGCTGTCCCTCAGGATTCCCCTCCTCCTTGGCATGTCCGGTAAGTTCTCCTCAAATGAGCCAGTGTGAAGGTGCCCTCTCCTGCCAGGGCCTGACCGATGCACGGCCCGTATCCAAACAGCCACATTGCAGTGGCCATGTCCAAGGGGCCCTCCAAAATGTCCCCCTGGCCTCGGACAGCAGTGCCATTGCCCCACCTGGCTCCTGGGCACCTCTGTCTCCCTAGAGAAATAAGTTTCTACCCAACCCCCAGGAAGTCCAGCGGTGGGCTCAGGCTCTGGACGGAGGGAATCTCCCTCATCACAGGCAGGGAGGCAAGGCTGGCGCTATCGGGGACATTAGAGTCCATTCCCGAGGGAGGACAGTGTCCCCAGCTCAGTCCATGCTAACCTGTAGAAGACACTTCTGCAGTCCCCAAGCAGGAGGGAGGCTGGGGGACACTGGAAGGGTATTCCCGACGCTGATACACCCCCAGGCCCCCGTGGGCACACTGACACCCACCAGTCAGCATCCCGGGAGCACTGGGCGGTGTGACTATCTCTAAAGCTCGTGGGTGACTCTGATGAACAGCCAGGCTGGGTGACTAAATGGCCCGGGACTCTGACCAATTTAGCGCACGCAGCGCGACGATCGAATAATGATCAGGTTCGTAGAGGCCTCCGAGCTCCAGCCCCACTCTGGTCCCTCGAATGCCCCGGAGGAACCTGACAGGAGCGTGTCATAATCATCTCAAACTCCTCTGGGTTTCCCCAGCCACTTTGCACCCAGAAGATGCTCACCCCAAACCCAAACTTCACAAATATCCAAAGGTCCCTGCACTCGGGCCCCAAGAAGGCACAGGCCCAAGCACCACCCGCGACCCATCTCCCCCAGAAACTGCAGGTAAGTTCTCCGAAACAGCAAGTACGTGTCTGAATGAACCCCAGTCTCTGCTGGGTTGTGCAGGAACCACCCCGGTGCGTATCTCTCAGCTTTACCTACGTGTCCCCTATAGAGTTATTAAAACACCAAAATACAATTTTAATCATCGGTGGGATTTTAATTAACGCACAATAATGGTTCCCATTCAATCAGACAGCAATTACTCACTCACTCACTCCATCTGCAGAGTTCCGGCAGGTGTGTCCCTCCCGGAGCCACCAGAAGTCAGATGGCAACGTTTCCCGTCGGACCTTAGGCAGCGCGTTCGCTTCGGAGGGAGCACGAGGCAGGGGGCCAGCTGGGGGCCCGCGGAGGAAAGAGGGTGATGCGGTCTCGGTGGGGACAGCACCACCCGTGGGCGTCCGGCAGCGTGGCCCGGAGGGCCCCCTCGCACTGTGCCCGGGGTCCCCAGCGTGGGACACTCCCGGGGTTGGTGATCTCCTTGCTGCTGAGAGAAAGACGGCTTGCGCAGCCTGGAGACAGTCCCTTCTCCTCCCCACACTCCCTCACCTGGCAGGTGGGACAAAGAGCCTGGTCAGCAGGCCTCCTTGTCGCCGCGGGTCCCAGTGGCCAGCTGCCTGGGTGACGGTCCCCAGAGCACAGGTCTCCGCCGCGCGAGGCACGAGGACACACCTGGAAAACATGCTGGGGCCACATTTCCGGAGGACCCCGGCAGAGACCCCAGGGAATGGGGTCTGGAGAGAGAAGCGGGGACTCTGGTGTGGGGGTACCTTTGGATGCCAGACTGTGGGTGGCCTTCGGAATCCCTGGGTGGCCCCCGCCGTCCCGCCACCTCGGCGTCAGAGGCCCCTCCCGCCGGCCCCCCTGCACTCAGGGCCCCGTTCGCGCGCCCCTCCCAATCGCAGCCACGTCGCAAGACCGGGCTGAAGCGTGGTGGCTGCAGGTACAGGATGAGCAAGAGCTGAGCCCGTGGCCGGTCCAAGGCAGGGTCCCACAGAAGGTGACGGAGAGGGCCTGCTGCCCAGTACACCCCACAGAGACAGGCGGCACAGAGGAAATGGACAGGGGTGGCCGCTGCAGCAGGACCCACGATGGCAGACACCCAAGCCACCTGCGCTCCCAGCAACCAGAGAACAGCCCCCTAATGTAGACACGCTCTCTCCATCCCCAGGAAGACGAATATTTAACTGAGGAGGTCCCTCCACTAAGACTTTTCCACCTACACGAAAGTCATCACCCTGCAACTCCGAGGGTTCGGGGCCAAGGTCCGGGGGGCCCTTTCCTGGCTTCTGAGAAGTGGGCCTCGGTCCAGGTTGCCTGTGCACCCCAAGGTGATTGTGATGATGCTGGGGAAACAAACTGTGGCCCTGCCAGTCGTGTAAAAGTGTGTTCACAGCGGTCAAGACATGGAAGCAACCAAAGGTCCCTGCGACAGACGGCTGGATAAAGGAGCTGTGGTACATACACACGATGGAATATTACTCAGCTGTAAGAAAAGATGAAATATTGCCATTTGCAACAAAATGGATGGACCTGGAGATCATCATGCTAAGTGACATAAGCCAGAGAGAAAAAACAAAGAACTGTATGACGTCACTCATATGCGGAATATAAAACTGAAAGCAAAGAAAAAAGAAATGAACAAACAAACAACCCATGGACACAATCAATAGTTTAATGTTTATTTGGGGATGAGTGGGTCAGGGAGGGGAGAGGGGGGAGGGGCTGGGAGAGGAGGGGGGGCAACTAAATATAAGGTGACGGAAGGAGAACTCACACTGGGTGGTGGACTTACTATACAACACACTGACAATGCACTGTAGAACTGTACGCCTGAAACCTACATAATCCTTGCTGACAGATAAGTCTGACAATAAAAATAAATTTTTAAAAAATATATATATAGCCCCTACAATCACATACAGTCCCTAATGCTTGATAATGACCATGAACAACTAGGTGACTGGTTGGCGTATTCATTACACTTTTTATTTTAAATAAAATAACTGCTTATTTTTTTTAATTTGCTATAAAACAGCATGTTGGGTTACCCCAGCAGCAGCCTCCTACATCTCTCATTTTATTGTGTCTTTTGATTGCATCATTTTCTCTTATGTTTGATCTCATGTTGTTCTGTGAACGTAGCACAGCTAAGGGCACAGTGTTTGTAAAGTCTACGGGACAGTCATGTCCTAAGGCTTCACAGTCACTCACTGTCTCACACAGAGCAACTTCCAGTCCTGAAAGCTTTGTTCATTGCAAGTGTCTTTACAGGCGGACCATTCTTTCTTTTTATACCCTGTTTTCACCCTGCCTTTTCTGGGTACAGTTTAGATGTGTTTGGATGCACAAACACTTACCATTGTTGTGCAGTTGCCTACAATATTCACTACAGTAACATGACCTGTAGCCCGGAAGCAGCAGGCTAGACCTTACAGCCCAGGTGTGCCGTGGGCGAGGCCATCGAGGGTTTGGTACCTGCACTCCGTGATGTTCGTGCAAAAACGAAATTGCCTGTTGACGCATTTCTCAGAACATGTCCCAGTGTTAAGTGGCATGGGACCATAATGATCTAAACACCACAATTAAAGGCTAAAGTTTTTCAAGAAAACCAATAAAACAAAACCCAACTTTGTTACTTACAAGAAACCTACTTTAAATATAAAGAAAGTAATAGGTTAAAAGTAAATGATTTTTAAAATATATACCAAACTAACACTAAACAAAAACAAAGTGGATATGACTATATTAATATCATAGAAAGTAGATTTCAAAGCAAATAATAACAAAGGGGCAACAAAGGTAATTTTTAAATGTAAAGGAGTTAATTCATCAAAAGGACATAGCAGTCTTAAATGTTTATGCACCTAGTAACAGAACTTCAAAATACATGGAGCAAAACTCTTAGAATTTAATGGAGAAATAGATAAAGTCACAATTTTATTTGAAGATTTCAATATCCCCTTTTCAATAACTGAGAGAACAATTGGAGAGAAAATCATTAATAATACTTGAACACTATCAACCCACTGGCCCTAATGGACATTTACAGAGGAATTCACCAAACCACAGAGGAACACACATTGTTTTCAAGAGCACACGAAGCATTCACTACAATAGAACACACTGTGGACCGTGAAACAACTCTCAGCAATCCGGGTCATGCAAAGTATGTTCACTAACCACAATGGAATTGAAGTAAACATCAAAATCTCCAAGAATGTGGAAACTAAATAATACACTTAGAATAACTCATAGGTCAAAGAAGAAATCCAAAGGAAAGTTTGGGTGTATTTAGAACTGAATGATAATGAAAACAATCAAAATGTATAGGATGCCGCTAAAGCAGCACTTAGGGTGAAATTTATAGCTTTAAGTGCTCATGTTAGGAAAGGTCTCAGATCAACGATTTCAACTTCTCCCTTAAAACACTAGCTGAAGAAGAACAAAGAAATCCCAAATTAAGCCAACAAAAAGAAAATTAAAATGATCAGAGGATAAATCAAAGGAATAGAAAAGTAATAGAAATCAATAGGAAAAATCAATAAAACCAAAAACTGGTTCTTTGATAAGATCAATGAAATTGATAAATCTCTAACCAGTCTGTTTAGGGAAAAAAAGAGAGAGAGAGATAGAAGAAACAAATCACCACTATCAGAAATAAAAGAGGTGACATCACTAAAAATTCTCCAGATAATAAAAGGAGAATCAGGGAGTTCCCTGGTGGTGTAGTGGCTTAAGGCTTCAGCGCTGGCGCTGTCAACACTGCGGCCTGGGTTCGATTCCCAGTCAGGGAACTATCCACATACTGATAAATAAATAAATAAATAAATAAATAGATAGATAAATAATAAAAGGATAATCAGAAAGTAATATTAAAAACTTTATGCCAACAAAGTCAACAATTGAGGTGAAATGGACAAACTAACAAAGCATATTTAAAAGGAAATAAATAATCCAAGTAGCACTTGGATTATTTATTAAAAGCATTGAAATTTTGGTTAAACACTTTCCCAGTAGCAAACACTGGACCCCGATGTCTTCACTGGTGAATCTGACCCAAACATTTCAGAAAGAGATAACACCAAACTCCTCCAGAAAACAGATGAAGAAGGAACAATTCTAAGTACCTGCTATAAAGCCATGGTAACCCTGATACCAAAGCAAGATTAAGATATGAAAAGAGAAGACAACTATAATATAATATCCTAAATGAAAATAAGTGAAAAAGTTGTTTTTTTAATTTTAGCAAACTGAATTTAATAACATATCTAAAGAACAGCATGATCAAGTGAGCTTGCTACTGGGAATGCATGTGGGTTTAATGTTTTAAAGTCAATCACTGTCATTCATCATATTAACAGACCAAAAATGAAAAACAATATAATCATCTTAATAGATACACAAGAGCTGTCTGGAAAGTATCCAGCCATGTAATACAAAAAATAGAGGCATTTGTGGCTGGGTTTTTGTTTTGGTTTTTTTTTTTTTCCAGATAACCCTTGTATAAAAAGCATGTGACCAAATTAAGCATCCATTTCTGATTTTAAAAAATAAACTCTCAGCAAACTAGAAATAAGAAGGAACTTCCTCAAGCTGATAAAGGGCATTTTCCAAAGACATGTGCTAACATCATATTTAACGGAAAATTCTTTCATCCTGAGATCAGGAGCAAGTTACAGAAGTTTGTTCTCACCACTTCTGTTCGCCATTGAACCAGAAGTCCTGAGTGGTGCAATAAGGCAAGAAAAAAAAATAAAAGAAATCCAAATGAGGGGAGGCAATGAAATAATGGTGTGAGCGGGACCCCTGAACAACTCCCCTGGAGAACACAACAAATAAAATCCTGTAACAATGTAGCACTCCCTGCACAATGCACAAACACAGCCACATCAAAGTACCTGCAGGTGGGCAAAGAGGGGCAATCGGAGGAAAAACATGGGGATGTGCAGGGACGCAGGCCCCATGGGTCCCCGCTCAGAACTACTGTTGGCAGGGAGGAGCAAGAAGGTGGCAAGGAGAGTGCTCCAGACCCCACTCTGGACCTCACTTAGTCCTCGGGACAGAGAAAAAGAGGCCCAGAGGCGGGACTGTGAGACACCACAACTAGACCTCATTTTGGCCCCAGGAGGTGCAGACCAGGCCAAGAGACGCAGCGGCCCACCCTCACTTCGGTCCAAGGGGAGGGAGAGCATCAGGGGTGCTGAGGAGCCGCAGTGCAACCTCACTCCTTCCAGGAAGGAGAAGAGATGGGGCTGCGGGCACGTCTCTCTGCCCACAACCAACCCTGTCTGTGGCATCAGCGTTCAAGACCACAGATTCCAAAACTCAGGGCAGAGACCTCAGGACAAACCGAATACAGAAAAGTGCAAGCTGGCACTCCCCATGTGCTGCTCCCAGTGCCAGGCAGGAAATGAAGACACTAGTGGCCTCCCCCACTGCCCTGCCAGACCTCTATCCCAACACCCCCTGACACCATCAGCAGTGAGCTTCCAAGAAACTACAGCAGTGAGAGTTGGTTAAGGAGCAGAATATTTATGAACAGAGAGGCTGCCAGAGTGAGGAAACAAAGAAACACATCTGAAAAGATAGGACAAGAGAAAACCCCAGAAGATAAGTTGGAGGCAAACAACCTGTCAGAGACAGAGATCAATACCATGGTTATAATGGTGCTTAAGAAACTTAATGAAAATTTTAACAAAGGGATAGCAAGTGTAAAAAAGGACATAGAGACAGTTAAAAAAAAAAAAAAAGAAAGAAACCCGGACAGAGATGATGATTACAGTAAAGGAAATGAAGAATGGAATAGAAGGATCTCCAGACTAGATGAAGCAGAGGCCCGAATCAGTGATTTGGAACATAACAGAAAGCACCTGATCAGAACAATAGGAAAAAGGATCCAAAAAAGTGAAGATAAGCTAAGACTCCTCTGGGATATCATCAAGCACAACAACATTCGCATCATAGGGGTACCAGAAGGAGCAGAGAGACAGCAAGGTACAAAGAACTTATTTGAAGAAATAATGACTGAAAATTTTCCTAACCTGGAGAAGGAAATAGACATATGAGAACAAGTCCAGGAAACACAGAGCCCCCAAAAAGATGAACCCAAACAGGACCACACCGAGATACATCATAATTAAAACAGCAAAACTTAAAAAAAATAAATAAATAAGAAGAAGAAATTCTAAAAGTAGCAAGAAAAATGCAAGAAATAACTTCTAAGGGAACACCCATTCGACTCTCAGCCAATTTCTCATCAGAAACTTTGCAGACCAGAAGGGACTGGCAGAAAATATTCAACGTGATGAAAACCAAGGATCTACAACCAAGATTAATGTATCCAGCAAGGCTAACATTCAGAATTGAAGAACAAATAAAGAGCTTCCTAGATAAGAAAAAACTAAAAGTGTTCATCACCACCAAACCAATACTGCAAGGAATGTCAGAGGGACTACTTTAAAATAAGGAAAAGCAAAAATGATAAATGATGGAATGGCAATGGCTACATGTCTGTCAACAGTTGCTTTCAAGTCATATGGAGTAAAGGTTTAAATCAAAAGACATGGAGGGCATTGCACCGAGTGAAGTGACAAACAGAGGAAGACAGATGCAAATTCACTTCTTATAGATGAAATCTAAAGAAGAAAATAAAAAAGTGAAACAGATTCATAGATACAGACAACATTTGGTTTGTTGCCAGATGGGAGGAGGGTTGGGGGAGGGGGTGAAATAAGGGGAGGGGATTGGGAAGTTCGGTTTGGTGGTTACAAAGTAATGTTTATGGAGATGGAAATGGAGAGAATAGCATGGGAATACTGTCAGTAATGTTGCAATGACTGTGTGGTGTTGGATGGGCACAGGATTTGTGGGAGTGGTGGGAGGAGGGCTGGAGGAGAGGGTGACAAAAGGAGAAGTAATTGAGAATACAAATTCATAGTCACTTAATAGTCACAGGGAAGTAAAGTGCAGCATAGGGTATTACAGTCAGTTACATTGTAATAATTATGTATGGTGTCAGATGGGAACCAGATACATCGGAATGAGGATTTTGTAAGTTATATAAATGTCTCATTACTATGCTGTACACCTGAAACCAATATAAGATTGTATGTCAAATGTAATTGAAAAAAAAATTTTAAAGAAAAAAGAAATCCAAATGAAAAAGAAAATGTGTAACTGTCATCATTCACAAACATGTTTTACATAGAAAATCCTATGTAATACACACACACAAAACTGACAAGAACTAAGTGAATATAGGAAGGTTGCTGGATACAAGATCAATATAAAAACTCTATTATAGTTCTCTATACTAAAACAATCAAATTGAAATGAAATAAATAAGCTACAATAGCATTAAAAAATAAGAGACACTTGGGGACAAATCTAACAAAACATGTACAAAGCCTGAGCACAGAAAACTACAAAACACTGCTGACAAAAATTTAAAAGATATAAATAAATAAAGAGGTTGATCATAATCCTGGACCAGAAGACATGTTATTGATAACATATCAGTTCTCCCCAATTGATCTATAGATTTCGTGTAATCCCAACCAAAATCCCAGAAAGCATTTTTTATAGAAAATGACCGATTCACTCTAAAATTTGTATGGAAATGCAAAGGACCTGGAATGGACAAAATAACTTTTTAAAAAGAAGAACATAGTTGGACGACAAACACTGACTGCAAGGCTTGTGAAGCTATTGTAATCAAGATAGCATGGTATTGGTGTCAAAATAAACAAATGGATCAGGTTCCAGAAATAAATCCACATATATAATTAATTAACTTTCAATGAAGATGTAAAGGCAACTCAGTGAAGGAAAGACAGTTTTTCAACTAGTGGTGATAGAGCAACTAATAATACACATTAATAATTAACAAATTAATAATAATAATACTATCCAAAAATTAAACTTGAACCTATACCTCACATCATAAACAAAAATTAACTCAAAACAAATGTTAAATCAAAATGTAAAACATTAAACTATAAAACAGCTAGAAGAAAGAATATAAGAAAACTTACATAACCTTGGATTAGGCAAAGATTTCTTAGATACAATATAGAAAGCATGATTCTTAAGGGAAAAAAATTACAATTGGTCTCATCAAAATTAAGAACTCTGCTCTTTTAAAAACTGTTAAGAAACTAAAAGAGCCAGCCCCAGAATGGAAAGTTTGGAAGGATTTGCTATCTGCATTGTAGTAACAATTTCATGGGTGTAATTTCACAAACTCATCCTAGAAAAAGTGCTCATACCTCATTGCTGAATATCACTACGGTCACCTTCAAAGTCCTCCCCTTGGGAAGCTGTGCACCGACGCCAATGCCTAGTCCATCCTTCAGAGCAGTTTTGGAACTCTGTCTGGAATGACCATCAGAGCTGTCATTGGACCCAAAATCCAACAATTAAGTTCCTGAACTCGCCACCGTGCACTTACGTTGGCAGCGCTGTACACACAACTCAGTAAGGTGTCACAGCCTCGGCAAGGTTATGTGCTGCCAATGTAAGTGCATAACTTGAGAAGAATCACTGTGACAGACAATGCACTTAATTTTACTCAGTCAATTACTAAGCTAATCAAGCAGTCTGGCTATGAATGTATTTCTATGTTGGGGGAAGTTCTAGAAACATAGAAAATGGATTGTTCTGAAGCTGCATGATGACTGGTAGAAGAGCGGTCTGGGGGAAGGGTTCACAGCCACGCCCTCACCAATCACCATTCACTCATGTGATCTCATTTTGAAGTGTCTCCATGAACAGTGATTCAAACTTAACATTTATTGTTCCATAACTAACATTTTGCTCTTTTTTTATTTTATTTGTTTTTTCACCATTACTGATTTTTTTTCTTTGCGTACCTCTGAAAGGCTCAGCATGTACCCCAGAGGTACACGTACCACCGCTTGGGAACTGATGCTGTAGGTAGCAAATGGGTTTCATAGTGCACACAAGGGGTGGCATTGCAGCCGAGGTATAGTGTCCTGCAAGCTTACAGACAGCCTGCAACAGGGACATCAAGTTTTGTTTGTGAAACAGCATCAAGATGGAGGGAGGGAAAGAGGGAGGGATGAGGAAGGCACACACAGCAAAAAGACACCCACATTTTGACGAACTAAGTAGGAAAAGGGTGACCTTGTACCCTTGTCTTCCTGGAGGACCAAATGGGAAGGACTCTGGTGAGGACAGAGAAGACAAACGTAGGTTCCAAGTGCACAATGCCTCCCCTGTGCAGGTACAACATACACAATGTCTTCAGAACCAGCAGGTCCCTGCCTGGTGACATCCAGACCTGATACTGTGCCAAGGGACCTGGCAGAATCTTGCTGACCCCAGGCCTGAGTTAGACTACTCAGGCCATCTGTCCTCTCCCATCACCACCATTGTCCCTAGGAGCTCACCCCCATCAGTGGTCTGTGAGTGTGATTATTGGTTAAACTCAATCTCCTTTTCTAATTCAGAGGCCCTGGGCGGGGGGCAAGGTCTGGTTATGGCTGTATCCCCAGGCCTGTCACATGGCCAAAGAGCTCAAGAATGATCTGGAATGTATGTCTCTTGATGCAAAGGCCACGATCAGACCAAGATAGTGAATGATGGTGATGATGATGATGATGATGATGATGTTGACGACGACGATGAGGATAAAAAGTGTAACCTCTTTAATTGATCATCTATTCTATACCAATACCCAACTAGGTACCTCAGGTTCATCATGTGCTGATTCCTAGGAATAGTGCTTCGAAGGAAAGATTGATAACCCCATTTTATAAACGGGGAGGCAGACTGACTTTCTCACGGCCTCCCACGGGCTAACGAACAGGGTCAGGGCTGTCCCCGAGGGGTCCTGCACACGCCAGGTGGCCTGAGAGTGTCTCGGAGGAGGGGACAAGAAGTGCGGCCTCAGCACTTGGAGGGCCAAGTCAGCGGTTCTGCAGGCCTGGCCCAGCCCACAGCTGCAGCAGCTCTGAGCCGCCAGCCAATCAGCCCCTGGCAGGAAGTTCCTTCTGCAACTCCTCTGCCCTTATCTCTTGGCAGGCCTGCTTTGCAAGGTCATGATCACAGCACCTTATCAGAACATCTCCACCTCCTGGGGACAGCCCAGCCAGCTCAGAACAGCAATTTCCTTTAAATCTTCCCCCCAGAAGCCCCTCGCTCACAGGCATCTCAAATTAAAACCAGAAACCCCAAACTGAAACTTGAGGTGTGGGGGCTATCTCCCATGGAGGGCCTGGCCTGGAGCAGAGGCCACAAGGAAATACACAGGTGCAGCAGAAACATTTTCCTGCTTCTAGTGAGCTCCTGGCTACCCCACAGAACCTCAGCTCGAGTGTCCTTTGCCCCAGAGGATTGCCCAATGCCTGTCTCATCCCCAGCTATAGTGGGTGATGCTTTGACAACACCTTGTCCACTTGTCCCCCTGGAGTGTGATTATTCGGTTTTGTGTCTGTCTTCCCCACCAGACTATACCCTGAAAGGTATAAACTTCCTCCTGGTGCAAATATAGGTTAACCACCTCGAATGAATATAAGATGTAATCGCGGTTGATCAAGTTACTGGCTCTGTGACCCTGGGCGAGACTGCCTTTCTGAACCAGTTCACTCATCCGTACAATGCAGATAAAATGGGCCTCTCTGTCGCTATGGGAATTAATTATTTCAAGGGCTAGAGATACAGTGGCCACTTAATACACAGAGGGCCGCCCTCCTCCCATCTCCCACCTGCCCACGGCTGCACTACACGCACCGAGGTTCAAACCACTGTTTGTCCAAAGGAATCATTGAGCGGCTAGCAGTCAGGGAGATGCTAAGGGTTAACTCAATGCATGATCCTTAGGAGAACAAGGACAGATCTGACTCAAGGAAGAGCCCCCAGCTCCCTGCCAAAAATACGGTTCAAGCAGCCAGATCTTACCCTTCCTGTTTCCTCTTCATGGACTTACAGGAAGACTACATTTCCCAGCATCCCTTACAGTTATGTTAGGGCCATTTGACTAGGTTCTGACCAATGAAATGTGGGTGGACATAACGGGGACCTTCAAAGTCCAGCTCTAAACGACATAGTCCTCTCTCCCTCTGTCTGTCTGTCTATCAACCTACCTATGTATCTATCGATCTATCTTTTTCTAGCTTCATGGCTAGACGATACAAGGAGCCCAGTTTCCTGAGTCAATGCTTCGAGGAGAGCCACCAACACTCAGTAGATGCAAACATGAGGAAAAAATAAACTTCTATTATGTTAAGTCACTAAAATGCCAGATTTTGGGGGCAGCAGCCAGCGTCACTCACTTATCCTGACTAAAGATAGAAGCGGGTGCAATTCTTTTTAATTTTAAAATACACGGCATCAGCTTATCAGTCAAGAGATGAGAAGTGAAGAAACAGATAGATGAGGATGGGCAGATGGACTTGTAGGTTACACGGGGCAAGCATTTTCTAAGACCGTTGCCTGTGATCATTTGGAAGGCAGAACCCATGCCTAGCACACTTGCAGCTCTAGGGGAGAAGTTTGGAAAGAGAGTATTAATCTGTGTACGTCAGATACTGCTGGACGCTTCTGGGAAAATTGTATAAAGAGAGAAAGAAGTTCCAGAAAGAGTTGACCAGTTGGCAAGCAGAATAGAAGTAGAAAGTCCTGAAGTATGAGAGTTGGTGAGAAAAGCCAACAGCTTCTGGTCCCAGGTAGAAATGAAATTTCAAAACATTGGAGGAGCAAAGGCCCAGTCAATCCTCTGAGCTGGAGAAAGTGACTTCAAGCACAGATCGCATGAAGGGTGTGACCTTTCTGTTCAAGCCAGGGAGTGCTTTGGGTGTGGTCGCTGGTACACAAAATGGGGTGCAAAGCAGGCTGCTCAGAGCTCACCACGTTCTTGAGGGACGTGCATTACCCAAGAAACCAAAAGTGAACGTTCAAAGCTTTGCACTCTTCTAAACTTGAAACACATTTCGTTCTAGAAGAAAACATAGGCGACAACCTTTGTGACTCAGGTTAGGTAACAATTTCTTAGATGAGTAACCGAAAGTACAATCTTAAGAGAAAAGCTTAATACATTAGACTTCATCAAAATTCAAACTTCTGCTCTTCCAGAAGCATGGTTAAGAAAGGTAAAAACCAAGCCACAGGCCGGGAGAACGTATTTGCAAATCACCTATCTCGTAAAGAACTTGTATTCGTGATATAGAAAGAACTCTCACAACTCAAAATAAGAAAACAACTCAATAACAGAATGAACAAAAGATCTGAAGAGACATATCATTGAAGAAGATACACAGATAGCAAATAAGCACGTGACGAGACAATCGCTATCATTAGTGATTATGGAAATGCAAACTGCACACTTAGTAGAATGGCTACAATGAAAAAGAAAAAACGCCAAGTGTCAAAAAGGAAAGAAAGCGGCTTGTACTCCTACGCATAGCTGAGGTTTCTCATAAAGTCAAACACACACTTATCAGAGGACCCAGCCACGCCATGCCTAGGTGTTCAGCCAAGAGAAACGGAACCTCAGGTCCACATAAAACCCTGCATGTGAATGTTTACAGAAGCTTTACTCATGGTTCCAGCCCAAAACCTGAAACAAAGTAAAATTCTTCAAAGTGACATCCAGACCTTGGAACACTACTTGGCAATACAAAAAGAATGAACTCAACAAACACCCCTTGGATGCATCTCAAATGCATTGTGCTAAGTGAATGAAGTCCCAGTCAAAAGCTACAAGCTGTGTGATTCCAAAGCAGGTCAGTGTCATCAGGGACCAGGGGTCAGGGAAAGGGTCAACCACAACGAGGAGTGCAGAAAATCCGGGGAGTGATGGAACGATCCTAGATCTCAATGGTGGTCGGTGGTAGTTCCATGATTATACGTGTTTACCACAACCCATATAATAGTTGTCCACTAAAAGGTGAATTATAAAATTTATTTTTTATTATTAGACTTATTGGGTGACACTGGTTAACAAGAATTACAGAGGTTCCAGGTGGACAGTTCCATAACACATCGTCTATGTGCTGCGTTGTGTGTTCACTGCCCAGTGTCAGTTCTCTTTCCATCACCGTGTATTTGGTTCCCCCTCTCCCCTCTCCCACCCCCTCTCCCCTCTCCCACCCCCTCCCTCCTCTCCCACCCCCTCGCTCTTCTCATACCTCTTCCCCTCTTACCCCCACGTAACCACTAAACCATTGACTGTGACCATGAGTTGTTTGTATTTTCTTTGTTGCTTTCAGGTTTATATTCCACGGTAGGCAATCACTAATTGCTTAGTACTAACACACACGCATGTGCGCACACACGGGTGCACACATTTAAGCCCCCACCCTTCCCTTGAGCAGGAAGTGGGCTTCAAAGGCTGCATAGAACCCCCCCACACACACAAGGGGTTTGTTCCCCAACAACCACTTCAAGAAAATAGAATGTAGCCAAGAAAAGGAATGCCCAAGGGGGAGCCCCTAAAACGTGGACCCAGGAGCTGCAGAGAACCCTGGAACAGGGATTGTCTCCTGAAGACCAGGGTCAAGACCAAACCAAGGACCCAGGGTGGGGAGCTTCGACGACACCCACCGGATGAGGGTTTCAGATTTGCTCCAAATTGGAGACGCTGTTGTCTTCCACGCGTCCCTCCCCCCGATGGGAGACCCCAGCAGGACCTTCCAGAGGGCTCTATCCTGCACATGAAAATTCCCTAATCCGTAACAAAGGGTGTATGTGCATTGGTGAGGGTTCTTCGGAGGGCGGGAATTCTAAAAGTTAAAACAAGCCAAAGGAAGTACTGCTCTCAGATGAGCCTAAATTGCAGACCCAGCTATAAAGGGCTACCTAACCCGGGACGGGGACTAGACTCTGAGTAAACGTGCGACCACGAGTCTCTCTGTCCCAGGGCCTTGCACACAGCTTAGCTCCCGAGGTGTCACGACAGGTACGTGTTAGCTATGAAGACAGAGGTTGGGGAGAACATGTTTCATCCTTGGAGTAAACAGCCCTTCATGTCTCTATTGGAAGGTGGTGACGTTTGTAACTGGGGACAGGGTTGTCATCCTCAGCACTGCTGACCAGATTGTTCTTTGACACGGGAGTGGTCACGATGCAGGACGTTTAGCAGCATCCCTGGCCTTGATCTAGGAGATGCCAGGAGCAGCCCCCCGCGCACAAGTTATGGCCATCAAAACTGGCTGCAGACATCAGCTGGAGCAAAACGTGCCCTGGGCAGCGAAGTCCCAGGAGGACTCAGTGAGGCAGGAGGGCCAACTCACGTCCCCGAGGACGGCGCTCGTCCACAGTCCCTTACCCCAGGCCTTGGGGCCCGACGTGGTTTAGAATCCAGAATGTTCTGGGTTTCAAAAAGGTCAAAATGCAGTATTCTAGTGGTGCGTGGGCAGCCTCCGCCACCCCCGTCATCACCATGTCCACGGCAACGCGAAGGACAGCGCATCGAGGGGCATGCGTAACGATGACCAATCGTCTCACGTTGGTGCGGGCCAGGGCTCGCTGTCAAATGAGTCCGCTCTGAACCTGTAAAAGAAATGACCTCTGAGGCTTTTGGGATTTCCGAACTGCAGAACAGTTCGTGAGGAAAGGCAGCTCGGAGAGGTAAAGTGGCATGCCCGTGCTCACGTGACCGTCCCTGTGGGCCACGATTGCCCGGTGGGAGCCAGTACTCCCACGTCGCTCCACACCCGCCTGGCCCACCCACGTCCTACCTGGACGCAGTGCCGGGCCCCGGGCGATGCCCCCACCTGCCCCCTCTGAGCTGCCCAGCCCTTGGGACAACCCCTCCACCTTGATTTTGCGGGTCCCGGCCGGATTCCTCTCCCAGCTGTGTCAGGGAGTGTGCGGGCTTTCCACGTGATCAACCCGGAAGACGCAAACCGTCGGGTCAGAGGCCCAAGCATTGCAGAAGCCCGAAGGAGAGGCGAGGGGCGAAGGAGGCCCAGTGGGGAGACCTCCGGCAGCCAGAGGATCAGCTGCAGGAGCTCCCCACGCAGGTCTAGAGGTGCACCCTGAAAGGGCAGGTGCCCCCCAGTACCAGCCCGTGTCTCTCTTTCCTGACAGGGGGACCCGACTCTACAACAAACTTCACGGGGTCAGGTCTGTTTATTCACATTTGTCCCCACACGTGGAGCTGTGAAAACCATCAGCCTCCGCCAAGGCTGGGGACAGGGGTTTGCCTCCAGCTCCGGAATGTGCCCCCTGCCTATGCCACGGGGACCCCATCAGAGGTGAGACGCTCCGTGGGGTGTGGGAGCCCATGGTCTCCGGCCATCTGGGGGCCCCCGCGTCTCTCGGAGGCCAGGGGGACTGTTTTCCCAGAGCTCGGTGGCACTCCATATGGTGGAGATCAAAGGTGTGGCTGGGTGCATGGTTCTGCTTTATTTCCAAGCACTGCTGTTAATTAGAAAACAAGATCAGAGGCAGTATTAAAATCCAATTAAATTGATATGAACAGATTGCCAAGTGATGTTCACTAATGTATAATTGAGCACCATGCAAATTTCGGTGGCTGGCTTTTGTTTCTTCCCCTCACGCTCCGGAATGAGTGATGAGGCTATGAAGGCTCCCCTCATTGTAAAAACAAACAAGCTGATGCATTGATCTGGGGGCTACTGCTCTGGTGACGGATGGACATGTGGGAGCAACAGAAACGTGCGACTTGGGGAAGGGAGGGGCCGAGGCATCTGGGAGTCTCTGGCGCTCTCCTCCCTGGGGTCGCACGGCCACGTGTCCTGCCGGCCGTCAGGCCTCCGTCCTGCGGTCTGTGTGCAGGTAGGTTGTGTGTGTGTGTGTCAATGACTCGTTTGTCCCTCCGTGTCTTAGAAAGAGGGACTTGGTCTGGATTTGGGCTCGCGAGCGAAACCCCCAGGACATGGAATCCGGGAGATGAGGCCGGGGAGGGGTGGGAAGGGCCCTTTTACCCAAAACGGTGACAGAGCTGTCCCCCGCACGGAGGCCGTTGGCGTGCACGTGCGCCAGGAGTCGCCCGTGGTTGTCGCGAAACCAACTGGTTTGCTCGCTGTGCAGACAGCAGGTTTGCGAGCGAGCCGTCAGCGTTCGTGTGAAAAAGCACAAACAAGAAGGACGTGGCCCGGAGGAGCCGGGAGGAGGCGACAGCGGGTGGCAGCGCCCGCAGCACTCGGGCTTTCGTTGTAAAACCCGGAAGAGAAAGGAAAAGCCCCTCGGCTCCTTCCCAGGATTGTGACCGGTGCTGCTGGGCAGCGAGGAGGCCTCGGAGACAAGCCGGGCCCTGGCCTTGACCTTCAGGCCTCCAGAGTAAAGCCGTCGCAGGAGCCGCGAGAGCCCACGAGGCCGCCTCTGGGCCCCGCAGCGCCGCTGCTCCCTCCCTCGGGGCCCTGGCTGGGTGCGGGGCACCCCCTGCCCACGCCTGGTTGGTCTAAGCCGGTGGGGACAGCCCCATTCCTTGTGCCCGTGGGGGTCAGATGTGGACGCGTGACCCCATCAGCCAGTGCGATGTGATGTCAGGGGCCTCTCCCAGGGGCTGCTGGGAAAAGCCTCCCTCACCATGGAAGAGGAGCTGGCGCTCCTGCCATCGTGTCAGCAGCCCAAGGTGACACCCCCACAGCCAGAAGGACCTGGAGAATCCAAAAGGTAAACGTCAGGTCCCCGCGGGGTGGAGGGCAGCTTCCCGGGGCATCGGGGTAGAACACGGGCGCGGGGTTGGCCGTGAGGTTCCTTCAGAGGAAGCGGGGGTTCAGGGACAGAATGGGTCATTTCACAGAAAGAAAAGGCAAGTGACGTGCATGCACCCCAACTACGTGCTCCCCAAATAACAGCTCCCTGATGAGACGAGCACGCGCTCCGGGCAGTCTCTCCTCCGTCCGCCCGCCCGCCCCTGAGGCAGCTCCTTTTAACCCCCAGACCGTCCCCTGAAGGTCACGGGGGCTCAGACTTGACCGGGAGGCTGTGGCCTCTTCCCCCTGGCCACGCCCCCAGGCCGGTGCTTGGGCCCCGGCTGCCTCCTGGGGGCCCCTCCCGGCTTCCACCCACCGATGGTCGCGGGCGTGACGGGGTGGGGGCCTCGCGGCACCCTGTCCCCAGAGGAATACACGGAGGTCCAAGGACTGTACTCTGGGAGCAGACTCTCAGTTAACCGGCACCCGTGGCAGACACACGTAGTGTTATTTCTTCGGTTTGTTTGGGGCTTGTTTTTGTTTGTTTGTTTGTTTGTTTATTTGTGCTGGTTGCTTGAGTTCCAGCCCATGGAGACTACGGTGTAAATCCCCACGTTTTCCCTTCCCAGGTCTCACCGCACCTCCCCGTGTCTCCTCGTGGGACTGTCACGGGAGCCCCGCACGCTCAAAACCACCCATGTGCCCCCCCAGAACCCCCTAAGTTCACCCCCACTTTGTTTTCCACTCTGAAAGCACCCATCTTCACGGCACGGTGCGCGGCCACGGCCGGGGCACAGGCAGGACGGGGGGGCGATGTGGGAGCATGGAGTCGGGGGACCCAGCGGAGGCTGGGCAGCTCGGGGCGCAGCGGGGTGCCCCCTCCTCAGCCCCGCCCACTGTGTCCCGCACACTCCGTCTCTCAGGGGGCCCTGTCCTTGGTCCAGACTTGGGGGATGCTGGAAGGAGGGGGACAGTGGGGAGGTGCTGCCAGCTGCAGTGCCCCTGAAGTAGTTGAGGCTCAAGGAAGAACATAAACCGCCAAAGGAGGTCGCGGTGGCCGGCCGGCCCGGTTCGATCCAGCCCCGAGAGCCAGATGGCCGCTCCTGGGCCCGGCCCGGTCCACCGCCGCTCCTCTCTCTGCCTGGTCAGCTTCCAGAAGTTGCCAGCTCGGCGGAGGTCCGCTCCACGCTTAGGCAGCGCCATCTGAGCCTCAGAACTTTCCACGAAGCAGGAGAGCGGAGCTCACGGGCAGGGGCCCCCAGGCAAGGGCCGGGCCAGGGGCCCTGCGCACGGGCTTCCTGCGGGAAGCACTGGGGTCCTCCCAAGAGGGCCAGCGAGTCCAGGGTGACAGTGAGATGGCGCGGCAGGGCTCCGGCTCTGAGGGAGGGGCCGGGGAAGCCGTGACCCCTGGGGAAAGAGGGGGAGAACGCCCCCTGCTCCGAGGCCGGTCCACCCAGAGAGGCTGCGCTCGGGGAGGCGTGGAGGGCGAGGAGGGGCGCACGTGGACCGATGCCACCAGGTGGAAACGGAGGCTACGACTGCGGAACACCACACACACCTGCTCCGGGGTCTGCAGTGCAGGCCGAGGCTCACCGGGTGGGCTCCCCAGACGCCACGAGGCGGACACTTCGCAGCCAATCAGGACAGCGAGTGCTGGACCGAGCAGAGAACTACCCTGTGCTGTGGGACTCCTGCGTGCATGCCCACTGGGACTCTCCGAGGTGGGCGAGAATAGACCGGGTCTCCCCGACTGCCCTGGCCGCCAGCTCCTTCCCTCCCAGTGCCGGGTTGCACCCTGGGAAATGCCGGAGGGGTCGGTGCAGAAGTTTGTGCCTCCCCAGCTGGATGGAAGGGCGCCTGGGAGCCCAGGAGAAAGACAGAGACTGCTCAGGGGTGGCCGTGATGCCTCTGCCCTTTGGGGTCTCGAGCCCACCTGGGTGCTTGCTGGGAAGGAGGAATGGACAGAAGGCTCCCTGGTGTGTCCAGCACAGGTGGACGCTCTGCAGTCTCAGGCCCTCAGGGCCCCTCGCCTAGTTGGTGGTCAGACGACAGGGTTCGCACTGGCCCACCCACACCCCACGGCCCCGACCGTGTGCAGCTCTGGCGGCCGCTTCGCCCGCTGCCACCACACGTTCACATCACGGGCTCTTTGCTTCTCAGCCTCAGGGTCGCCCTGGAGCCACAGAGCACCGCTGTGCCATAGCGTGGGATGTGACACCCCAGAGGGCGACAATCCATGGGGACCGAAGTGCAGCCTCCCATCCTTTGAGGGGTCATTTCGAGGCATGTCCACTTGCTTTCTCACAGAGTCCCAGGGGGATGAGCCCCAGCCACCCGGGTGTGAACAACTCACTAACGGCCCTCCGTGGGCCGGTCCCCTGCCCATCTCACCCAGCAGACCTCCCCACTACTAGTTCAGGGATTAATCCCCCAAATCAGCCATCTGCACCTGACATTTTGTCTCGGTCTCTGCTTTCAGGACAACCCAAACAGGGACAGCCAGAGCATGTTACATCAGGGCCTAAAAGCTCCCCGTGGCGGAGTGACCTGCCAAGTAACAGCCAGTCTGGGAGGCGGTGAGCTCCTGGTCATCAGCCACATGGACAAAGACTCAGATGTGAGAGTCAACAGTCTGTTGTTGTAAATGGGGACCCAGCCACAGATTAGGGGGCTGGAACAAGGGGCATCAGAATGCCTGTCCACGCTCCCTGAGGACCACATCAGTGCCCAGCAGCTCCAGGAAGACCATCAGGACGGGCACTGCCCATGAGGCACAAGGCCACAGCGGGGTCCCCGTGGCCAGAGTGGACCTGGAGGTGCATTCGGGCAGAGTGGCGGCCCAGACAATGGAGCGCAGAGTCAGGTCCCAGTGGGAGCAGGTCCAGCACCAGGAGGGCGGCCATTGCCGCGAGGGCGGGCATGACCCCCGCTGGCCCGGAGGGGCGCGTTGGAGCCTGGGGCACGTGGGCCGGCCTTAAGGGCCACTGCCACCTACAGGAGCAGTTCAGGGTGAGACTGCCTGTGGGAGCCACTCCGGCAACATCTGGGACAGACAATGGACACAGGACATGGATGCCCAACCCCCGGAACAGAAAAACATACACAAATTCCAACAGCATAGAAACGCCCAGTGTCCTCATCGATCAAAGAAATGCAAAGTGAAACAACAGTGCTCGCCGTTTTCTTACCAAAAGTAAATTATAATTTATAGCATGGGCCAGGGAGCAGCAGAATAGGGGTCCCCAGAACCCTTACTGACAGCCTCATGTGGCCTTCCATTTCTGGGGGTCAATTTAGCAATTTACATGAACAGGCCCAGAACATACAGGCTGCGCTCAAGAAACGTGTCCTGATACACTGGTAAAATAAAAAAACAATAATAATTTTTAAAAATACTGCAGAATATTCGCTGCAGTATTATTAATTACGCAAAACACGGAAATCACCCAAAGGTCACGCCAGGGGAGATCAGATATGAAAGGCACGTGGTATAGCCTTCCAAAAGGATAGATGGAAAAGGGAGTAGGAGACTCTCGGTTTGGAGATAGATTGATGAGGTGCGGTTCCCCGGAGGGCACAGGAAATAAACCAGTTACAGCACGACGCAACTTAGAAAGCAAAACGCTGCGACGCGTGTCACTTCCCGTGAAACGCTGTGCTCTGGCTTTTACACACGTAAAGTCACACCCTCGAACACGCCTGACACTAGAAAGGCCAAATGTTGGCAAGTGAAACCTTGCCCACACTGCTGGTGGCAATGCCACACGGTGCCAGCGTTTGGGAAAATAGCTTGGCACTTTCTTCGGACGAGCAACATCTACCTACGACCCAGCAATTCCGCCCCTTGACGTTTACCCAAGAGATCCGCACACATCGTTACACCAGCAATACACACACACGAGCATTCGTGCAAGTGGGGGTGAACAATGAAACGGGGGGTAGCTCGACGCACCCCTTCCTGTGGTGGGACACTCTTCCCCAGTCCAGAGGGACGGACCACTGGCACGGCGGTGGGGCGGACGGACCTCACAGGCGTGGGCTCCACGGAAAAACCAGATGCGAAGGAGGGCAAACCAGTATGACTCCACCTCCTGAAGTCCTAGACGATGAAAACGTAATCATTGGTGAAAGGACATGGAAGAGCTGTTGTCCCTGGCTTGGGGCGGGAGCGAGGGGCTCGATCCATCGGGGCGAGAGGGGACTTGCAGGGGGTGGCAGTGCTCCACACCTTGGTAGGAGCGTGTCAGCAGGAGCACACGCATTTGTCAGAACTCACCGGCCTGTGCCTTGGAGACCCTGGGGGCCTTCAATAAACACTGTACCTCAATAAAAAAACCGACGGGGGCTCTGGCACAGGGCAAGCGCTCCGTAACACAACGACATCATTGTCGTAACGATGACTGTCCTAGCGCCACACTCACAGGACGTCGGAGTTTGGGGATCTTTGGAAATTCCTAGTCCAAGTGCCCTTAACCATTTTCATGGCATGGACCCTCCGACAGGTGGGCGATGCCTGTTCTCAGAATGTAGTTTTGTCTGCACAAAATAAAATACAGATGAGGACAGAGGAAACCAATTATTGTGAAAGTTATCAAATATTAAAAACAGATTTGTGATCTAGAAGTGCCTCCACTGCTTTATTAACGCATTAAATAACAAGCCCGACCGGGTGGTCTAATAACGGTCATCATTTCAGCGTCGCGGGAGTGTAAGCGGCATTTTGGAGTCTCTGCACCGACTGCGACGGAAAATGAAACTGTCTGGGAGCCCTGTGGGTAACAGCCACAGGCAGTGCAGATACGACGCCCACAGAGTCCTGTCCCCCAGTAGCTGGGGGTCCCCCGCAGTTAGGAGCTACAAACACCGCAGTGCTATTTTGTTTTCTCGGCCAGGTTCCTAAATCTGTCCACAGCCCCCCCATGAGACCCGGACCTGGTCCAGAGGGGAGCTGTTACTCCAAAGCTACGCAGAGTTCGAACTCAGAACCCGGTGTCCTGCCTCTCCGGTCAGCCCTCTGCCCTTCAGCGATAACATGTATAAAGGTTGGACACTGACCCCGGCGTGGGGTGTCTCATCATTAAAGACCAGACCACCGTG
>PVJL010003119.1:61881-168010 GCA_004026885.1 Lyroderma lyra
ACACACACTCACACTCACACGCACACACACACACACTCATGTACTCACACACTCACACTCACACACACCCACGTACACACACTCACACTCACGCGCACACACACTCACACACACTCACACACACTCTCACACACACTCACACACACTCACACTCATGCACCCACACTCCCGCTCTCACACACAGGCCCCACCTGGTTCCGTAGTGCAGGACTCAACCTGGGCAACTCCCCAATCCCCAGAGCCGCCGTGAGGCCACAGCCCGGGACATGGCGGTGACGGCCGGCCGCGGCCACCCCAGGCTGGCTGTCCGTCCGCGCGCCCACCGAGCGCGGGGCCTCCGCCTGTGTTGACGCCCCGCTGGGGTCATTCTTCTCCAGCCTTTTCTCCTGGCCACCAAGTGGGCCTGCCTCCACACTGCTGTTTTTCATCTCGTTAATGGAGCCATTTATTTTGTTAAAAGGTGAAACTTTATGGGGGCCTGTGTGCCAAGGGTGCGGAGGTGTACTTAGTGACACATCGAACAGCTGCTGTCAGGCGCCTCTCTACTTAGCGATGGTGCCACCAGGGCGGGTTGGGGGGTGGCAGGGGTCAGAATGCAGCCGACCCCTCACAATTAAACTGTGCTGATTTTCAAGTAGCCACCCGTGAGACCCCGGCAACGCTGGCATCGGGGTGCCCCCAGCCACGGGGCCGTCCCGCTGGCAATGCACACCTCGGCGGGGGCTTGAGGGCTGGCCCCAAGGCATCCCGGGGGCCTGTCCTCTCACGCTGGGGGCTTTGGGGAACAGCCTGCAGCAGAACGAACATGACGTGTCAGCCACAGGCTGACAAGTGGCAGCGTCGGAGCCGCTCACGCCCCCCCGGTTGCAGCCTTCCCCCCATCAGCCCAGGTTTGCCCCTCTTCCTTAGACGCCATTACTGAGCTTGGGCCACCAGGCGGGCCACGCTGGGGACACCAGCCACTTCTCTCCTGCTCATCCAAAGCAAGGGAGCAGGGACCAGCCCGCGCCCCCGTCCCTCGGTGCTGAGGGACTATCTCGGAAACCCACGGGACTGCTGGGCTGTGGGCGTTTCGTCGTCAGGCGCCGTCTCCGTCTGGTCAGCCGGCTTCTCCCTAATTCCATCCTGACACGTTTGTGACGCGCCCGCTGTGTGCCAGGCCCCTGCGGGGGACACAGAGGCCACACGGAGAGGGTTCGCTTGTGGTTGTGCAGGTGGTCTGATCTCATCCTATACCTGCATCTGCGTAGGCCCTTACTCCAAACATGGCCACATTCTGAGGTTCCAAGTGGACCCACCTTTCAAGAGGTGCCCCCGTCTGCCCACTATGAAAACCCTAACTCCTCTCCCCACACTCCCAGAGCTTTCATACCACCAGCCTGCTCCTGTGCCTGCTCCCTGCCCCAAGCTCCACGTCTGGGACATGGCACCATCATCAGGAAGCACTTGGGTGCCTTTGAGCCTCAGTCCTGTCACCAGCCTGCTGTGTGGCCCACCCCTGACCTCTCCATGCCTTTCCCACCTCCACCCTGACTCGGGTTGGGGGGTCGTAGGGCACAATGAAGGCACCTGGGGGCCCCTCCTGCCTCCCTACACCTGTAAACAGCCCGGGGCCTAGGGTGGCAGGGGGTTCTTCTGGAGGCCGTGCAGCTGGCCCAGGTCTGAGGGAGCTGGGCTGTCACAGCTGCAGAACCCCTCTTGTAGGAATGGTGTTGTCCACCACTAACTGGTACGAGGACAGAGCCTTACGCCGGCGTGTGAACCCGTGCACACGCCGGAAGTCTACGTGCTTGGGGGAAACAGAGGTGACGTCACTTGCCCAGTGTCTCTGCAGGACCTTTCCCGAAGGATCTGGAGTCCACGTGGGAGACCTCCGGGGCTCTGGACAGTGATAGGAAAGGTCCACCGGCCCACAGCTTTCCCTCTGCCAAGACCTAGAGGGCTTTGGGATGCCTTTTTCTGCCCGACAGTCCTATTTGCCCCTCAGGGTCAGCACGACGGTCCCCCGTGACCTCCCGCGCCGTCCCGCTCACTCGTCCCGCTCACTCGTCCCGCTCGAGCCTGCTCCTCGCGCTGAGCGCGTCTGTCCGTGGGGTCTCACCTGGGATACCGCGGGCTCCCCGAGGCTGTGGGCCCGTGCCTCGAGTCTCCAGAGCGCCCCACATCCCCCGTGGGGAAGACTGCTCCCAGGGGCGACCCGCCGGGTGTGTCGGACCCGAGCTTTGCTGTCCCAGGCGGGGAAACCGAGGCCCGAGGCGGGCTGGGACCTCTCTGCGCCCTCCCTGCGTGATGAGCAAACAGCGGGGAGGGAAGTGAAAGTCGCAGAGGGAGCGGAAGCGGCTCCACAATCACACGGGGTGTCTTATCGTAACCCTCCTGCCAACGCCAGCTGCTTAGCCACCGCGGTGATTCTCATCTTGTAAACAAGCAGGAAGGTGGCTCACGAGATAACGCTCTTCCTCCCAGGCATTGAGAAAGGCCTGGCCCTTTTCCAGGTCCTGGGACGGGTGACAACTCTGAGTGTCCCCACAGGACAGAAGGGCGGCCGCGGTCCAGCCCAGGAAGCCTCAGCTAGTGCTGCCAGTGAGAACCTGAGGGAAGAGTAAGTGGGGGACGCTTCTGGGCCGGGGGTGCCGTGACGAGGCGCGCTCACCCAAGGGCTGCCCCGACCTGCTTCACGGCTGCGTGTGGACGCGGGACACCTCTTGGAAGCAGAGCACTGGGGAAATTAGACGGCCTCTCCGAACCTCTGTTTCCTCACCTGTAAAATGGGAGTGATTGCGGCCCCTCCCATGAGTCACTTGTGCAGTCCTTAGTGAGTCCTTAGTGACACATGTGTGTCACCTGCTATTTCCGTCACCTGTGCACACAGACCAGGTCAAGAAAGTGGGTGTTCCCTGAAAGATCTAAAATGTTGTGTGAGCGGTAAGGACACAGTGTGGCCTGCAGACGTGGAGGGACAGGAGACAGCATGAAGCCCACGTCTGTCACATGGCCTACCTTCTCACTGTGGTCTCCTCGTCGATGAAAAGGAGAAAATGAATCTTCCCCTGCCTGCTTGTCAAAGCCATAGTGAAGGCCAAATTAGATCACTGTTGGTCCAACATGACCCATAATAAGAAGTGTATTATATACCAAAATCTAGCACACACTCACACACACACACACACACACACATGCACCTGACCCAAAAGTTTTATAAAACAATTCTTACCCTTACAGTGTGTAATGCACACTAATAAATTCTATTCTATTTACTGTAATTTATTGCAACACTACAATGACCTTATGATCCACTCATGAGTCATGACTTGCCACTAGAAAAACATTGAATTTTAGAATAAATGGGAGAGTCGATGGGAAAGCTGTGGAGTGACAGCCAAGCATGAGTGTGGATAACAGCATTGTGAGTAGTAGCATTTCAGTCAAACATTGTGCTGTAACAAGTAACCCTAAAACTTTGTGGCTTCAACAACATTGAATCATCATTAACTCTCACCGGTTGAAGGACTGACGGAGCTCAGCTGGGTGGTTGTCTCTGGGGTCCGGCTGGGACTGCAGTCCTCGGGAAGTTCAACTGGGCTGGACATCCAAGATGGCACCCTCAAATGGCCAGAAGTCCTTGCTGGCTGTCAGTTGGGAGGTCACCTGAGGCTGTCAACTGACGCACCAACACGTGGCTTCTCCGTGTGACTTGGACTTCTTACAATATGCCAGCTGAGTTCAGAGAGAAAGTGAACCAAGGGTAAATGCTCTAAGAAGCCGGAAGCAAAAGTCGCCAGCTCTTGTCTGGAAGTGGCACAGTGTCACTCCTGGCACAGCCTGTCGGTCAAAGCAGTGACAATGTCATCCCAGATTCAAGGAGGCAAGGAAGGGTGGCACGGTCACATTGCAGAAGAGCTTGTGGGATGGGAGGCATGGCTGCAACCATCTTTGGGAAACACGACCTCCTGCAATTGGCGACGGGGCAGCCGTTCTCAACCCCAACTCCGTCCGTGACGACGAGTAGGTCATGTCATCTGCCCGGGCCTGGATTTTCTCAACAACAGGAAAAGGGAATCAATTACATGTGTCAAAAGACCTCCCAACTGTGTCAAAAGAAGTTGTGTGTTCAGGATAAAGTTGGGGAACACCTAGACACCATCAAACATTTGTGCATTCCATGTTGGCTAACATCACCCCCGTCTAACTCACCCGATTCTTGCTTCATAATTGCCAAGCCCTAAAATGTTTTCATTGGTTTCAGAATCAGAGAAGGCACTGCTGTTTCCTCCTACCAGCCTGGCAAAGTCATGCCAACAAGATCCTTGTGGGCTGTGCTTGCTTTTCCCTCCTCAGACCTGGCGAGATGGGCACAAGAGTCTCCAAAGCATCCGTTTGGCCCAAACAGAACAGTGGCACTGCGAGTAATTTGCAGCAGGCAGGGAGCCCTGTGCTGTCATCAGTCATACCAAAGCCACACAGGAAAGCAGCAAAACCACTGAGATTTTATGAAGCATCATTTTTGTCAGGCTTAGGGGAGGAGGACAAGAAATACAACAGCAACAACGACAAAAGGAGCCTATCTGCCAGACTCCAAGATCTACACCAAATATAAACCGAAACGACTGCTTTTCAGATGGAATCACATTTCTCGGCCACTGTATCAAGAAGCTATAGGCACTTAAAGTATTGGAATCTGTTCTCCTTGGATACAATCGCTAATCTTTCTTCCTTGCCGTCTTTCTTGTCTTCCTGGGGATATAACCTACTCACCTGGCACATAACATGCTCACATGATGACGCCCAGGCTTTTGAGATTTACATGAGAATCAGCAAACCTTATTTTAGCCCAATATCGAGACTGTGCAAGGCATGGAGGGAACTCTGGGCTTACTCCCCAGATAAGTCATTTATTTCTTTCCTCAAAGAAAAATCCAATATCCTGAGATCAGATGTATATTGAAGCTTGGATGGAAGAGAACCAGACGAGGCTGGTTTAATGTGTTCACATAGCCCCTCCCTGAAGAATGATCTGGGAGGCTTGGGTGGGGGTGCCCCATGCCGGGAGGGGCAGTGCCTCTGAGCTGATCACAGGCCATAGCATCCTGAACAGGCCAGCGCCTCTCCCCACCTGAGCCATTCTGGGAGCACTTCCTGATGTACCAACCCAGGAGAGACACATGCGTTTTCTCTGCCTGCCTCAAGACACTATTTATAATAACGGCAAGCAAAACAACAGGCCTGGCCTCCAGGCCAATTCTGGACCCTCCTCCCTGCCTCTGGCCCCACAGTTGCCCCCCACACCCAGCTATACCTTCCAGGCCAGGATCTTGCAGGCTGCTGTGCCCTCCCCTGTGACACCCTTTCCCGCCTCATCTCTACTTAGAAGCCCCAATGCACCTTTGGGTCTTCAGGACACCCTGTGTGCCCCTCCTGGACCCTCTGTGGGATTTGCCTCTCCCCCCGCACCCCCACCCACACCACACTGTCCGGCAGCCTCTTAACCAAATCCAATCATGTGCTTCCATGTACTATCACCTCCCTCACCAGAAGGCCAATTTCTGAAGACAGAAACTCATGTTTACATGGAGCTGGAACCCAACGCTGCTCTCAGAGCCCTGGGACAGACAGCCCTACCTGGAAGTTGGGACCGGAGTCCGAAAGGAGCTGCTCCCCGGGTGTAGAGAAAGGAGTGGACTGGACCACAACCGGAGAAGGTCGGCTTGGAGATGGAAGTGCACCTCCCGGACCCCTGTAAATAAAGGATGTGTTGCCCCAGTTGTCACCCCTTCGGAGACTGCCCCTGCTGCTGTGGCCTTCCCACATCAGTCCACAGCCAGTGGTGGACTGGGACAAGAGCATGAAGGCACAGCCGTTTGGGGCCAACACGGGCCATGTACGCCCGCCACATGGCTGGGGGCCACCAGCCTACACCCTGCCTGGACTCTGTTACCCGATCCTGCAGCCTCCCTGCCCTCCCACAGGTACACCCCCTAACAAATGCCCTGTGCATCGAACTCCATCTCAGCGTCCACTTCCTGAGGCCCAGCCTGCAATGGAGGAGGAGGGAGACCCACCTGAGTGGCTGCACTTTCACCAGTTCTAGGTATCTGCATACTGTCTTAGTCTACTCGGGCTGCTGTAACGAAAGCACTGTGGAGTGGCAACTCCAACACAGGCATTTACTGCTCACAGGCTGGAAGTCCAAGGTCAAGGGGCCAGCAGGTTTGGTGTCCGTGAGGACCACTTCCTGGTTCATAGATGGCCTTCTACTTGCTGTGTCCTCACATGATTGGAGGGGACAGGGAACGCTCTGGGGTCTCTTTGATAAGAGCACTAATCCCACTCACTTCCCAAAGACCCCACTTCCTGACACCATGACATTGGGGGTTAGGGCTGCAACCTATGGATTCCGGGGATCGCAAATACTTGGTTCGTGCCGTCATCGTTCAGCTCATCGACCTGTGTTTACTTTGATTACTGTAGTTCTGTAAGTCTTGAGGTCAGGTAAAAGGGTTTCTCCTACTTGATCCTTCTTTTTCAAAATTATTTTAGCTATTCTGTTTCCTTTGTCTTTCCATATATATTTTAGAATAGTCTTGCCTATATCTACAGAAAGCTTGCTGGGATGTTGAGAGGAACTGTATTAAACCTCTTTAGCAATTTGAGGTCTCCTGTGTCTTCATCATTTTGAGTCTCCCAACATGAACACAGCATGGCTCTCCATTTGTGTAGACATTCTTTGATTTCTTCCTTTGGTATTTTGTACTTTTCAGCATTGATTCTCTATGAGTTTTGTTAGATTTGCACCCAAGTCTCTTTGGGAGTGCTTCTAAATTGTATCGTGTTTTGATCTCCACAGGCTCGTTGCTAGTATATAGAAATACAGTTGATTTTTGTATACTTATCTTATATCCTACGACCTTGCTGCACTCATAGATTAGTTCTAGGAGGGGTTTTTGTTGTTATTGTTTGTTTTGTTTTGTTTTTTTGTTTTTCTAGATTCCTTGGGATTTTCTGTGTAAATCATCACTTCATCTATAGGTATATACTTATTTCGATTACTGCCTTCTATTTATAGGACATGATGCTAATTTTCCTTTTATAATACTAGGCTAATATTTTCACTTTAAACAAATTTATGTCTAAAAGTGAGTTGATTTACACTAAGATATGAAATAAACAGCAGACAGAGCAAAACATTGAAATCTGTGACCCAGCCTGAGAGACCCTGCATCCTGCCGTGTAGCGCTTACACAGACCCTGCCAGGCAGTGACGCATAAGCAACAGGCTCAGAGATGCAGCCCCTCGTCTGAAACACAAGTCAGAGCTGAGAGGCAAACCCCAGGTGGACCCCCTGGCCCGGTGGTCCCTCGGCTCCAACTGCTACCCGCGACAGTGGAGGAAGATGAGGGGTGTCACCACATGTGGACCCGGGAGGGCGAGGAGGGAGCAGGGAGGAAAACGGAGACGTCATTATTGCTGATAGGAGTTGGGTTTTGCCGTTATCGTCATGGCGCTATCTCCTTTCAAACCCAGAATTGGCCATTCAGGTCAAGACCGAATGAAGACCCTCCACATTAAAGCTGCACAGTCCGAGGGTCTTCGCTGGTGCGTCCGGCCCGCCTACGCCCTCCAGACATGCTCACCCCATTTCCGCTGGATCCCCCAGGGTCCCTGCATGGTGCCGACCGCACTACCTCTCTGTCGTTCATTCATGTCTATTTCTGCATCACAACTTCAGGTGGAGAAACAGAGGCTGCTAGAGGCCAAGTTGCTTGCCCAAGGTCAGCCACCCATAAATGACCAAACCCAAAGCCCACCATGTTTTCCCACAGCCAAAAGGTCGGATGTCAAAGCCTCAGCGCGTCTCTGCCTTTTTGTAACCACGTTGCAGCAGCAGCGACACTACCCCCCCAGTTCCCGGGCAGCCCTGGGCAAACCCCAGCTTCCCCCACCCCGCCCCAGCACCCTGCAGTGGGTCACTGAACCTGTCTGGGCTCTTACTCTGCAACGTGGCACTGAAAGCACAGCCTGGAGTGACTGGAGGGTGACAGGGCGGGACAAACGTCCTTCCTGGCCTTCCGTTGGCTGTGTAACAGACATCTCCGCAGTCTGTATTTCCATTGGCTTGGGAGCATGGAGGGGCAGCGGGTGGGGCGGTTTGATCTGACCCCACATTTCAGGGATAAGTCTCATCTGGAAGCCCCTGGGGACAGCCGTGACGCTCCTACCGCAGGATCAGAAAAAGTACGTCTATGCGCAGGGAGGGGCTGGTGCCGGAAACCATCGTCTTGTGGGAGGATCTGTTTGCCCACACGCCAGCTGTGTGACCCTGGGTCAGTTCCTGCACCTCTCTGAACCTCAGTCCCTAAGAAACTGGGCCAGTCCCTTGGATCTGTCCAAGCATTAGAAATCCACGAGGTATCACGGATGCTCCCCACCTCTGTGGCACGAGGCACGATCGCCCCGACACACTGGAGAGTGTCCTTGCTCCCTCAGTGTGAGAAAACTGGGGCTCCCTGCACTGCATTGCCCCAAGTTTGCAGAAGTGGGTGGAAGCCAGGGGGCTCCATCCCCCCGACCCAGGGCGATGCCCCGCCTCCCTCCCTCCTTCCCTCCCTCAGTGCAGGCTCTGGCCTGAGCCGGTTGGCCGGGCCCCCCCCAAACCTCCCATGCTGGTGGGAGGGCGGCCAGGCTCAGCCCGTGTGTCCTCCGTGGCGGCCCCGCCAAGCGGCCCTGCCCAGACCGCACGAGGAGCTGGCCGCGGCCTGCCAGCCTGTTTCTCATTTAGAGCGAGCCCCGGCTGCAGCCCAGACATTCCAGAGGGGACATGCCGACGCCAATCCCACCCAGGGCTTGGGAAACCAGGCTGCAGGCAAGCCCACGGTCAGAAAGCCCCAAGTGTCTCCCTTCCCTGTGGACGTTTCCAAAGTCACTTAACCCTTGGAGGACTTCAGGCCACAGTTTGGTGGCCCTGACCCTGGCGTTCAAGGCCCCCAGGGCCGGGAGTAACACTGAGTGTGCGGAGCAGACCTGGCTGCTCTGGGCTCCCTCGCTCTCCTGAATCAGCTCGTCTCCGGACCTCTGCTCAGGCTGGTCCCCACCTCCAGCAGGGACTCCAGAGGCTTCCTGGTCAAGGAGGCATCGGACAGCACGGCAGCAGCTAATTATGTGTCCGCTGCTGGCTACAGTGGGGTCCTCACCCCCTCCTGGGGTGGGTGGTGGAGGCGGAATGGCTCTCGTTGTCCCTGGGAGAGTCCTAGACTTCACACCTCCCTGAATGAGTTTCACCATGGATTGCCGCCTGATGACGTAAGTAGCACCCCTGAATTCCGCCGAAGTGACAGTTTGTCCTCAACATAAAGTGGCCGCTGGGCTGCTAGCTGGCGGGGCATCGGGCCGAGGCACTTACCTCCCCGTCAGGGCGGCCGTGTGGCGGGGCTTCGACTTTCTTCCCGTGTCTTTTCTCCCTGATTTATAAACTCCCACTAACGGGACCAGTGGCTTTAAACAAAAACAAAAACCAACAGCAAAACAGCTCCCACAGCGTAGTGGTTCCTCAAAAATGCTCAGATGGAATTATCATACTGTCCAGCGGTCCCACCTCTGGGGATACGCACATCGTAGAAATTGAAAGCAGGGGACCAGCTAGATACCTGCACCCCCGTGTTCACATCGGCATCACCCACAATCGCCGAAAGGAGAAAGCAAGCCCAGTGCCCACTGACGGATGAGTAAACGGACAAAGCACGGTCCGTCCCCACCACGGGGCACTGTGGCTCAGCCTCGAAAAGGAGAGAGGCTGACACAGGCTACCGCCCGGGGCCGCCCAAGGACGTGAGTCCGAGGAGAAAACAGTGTAATTACTGCATTGGGCCAGTCCAGAGATGGAGCGTGGAATGGTGGTCGTCAGGGGCTGGGGGGAGGGAGAAAGGGGGTGCGCCCTAACGGGAAAGATGAAACGGTTCTGGGGACGGATGGTGGCGATGGTTGCGCAGCAATGCGACCGCCTAATGCCACGTTTTTACCTTCACATAAAAATGGTTGAGATGGTACATTTTACGTTACGTGCATTTTACTCAATAAAAAAACAATTGGTTTAGAAAATATAAACAGTTCCGCAGGCTCCATGATCGTCACCTCAAGCTGACAGGATCACAGGTCAATCTGATGCTGAGGAAATCGGCACCTGTACAGGTGAGGGCCCTTGCTTCGTGCAGACCCAGGTCGGAGCTCACCTGACCCTCACAGAGGCCTGCAGGGAGACAAAGGGAAGTGGCTGGCCCGGGGACACGCACCCACCTTCTAGAAGCAGAGCAAGACCGAGGGGCAGAGTTCAGCCCTGACACCACAGGTGCACTGTCTGTGAACAGAAAGCAGACTCAGCAAAGAAGGGGGTGCCGTCCCCCTGCCAGAGGCTGGCCCTCGGGAGAGGCAGCTGGGAAAGGTGCAGGTGCCTGTCGTAAAATCTAGGATGACAGTCTACCCTCCCCTCCCTCAGACCACACACACACACACACACACACACACACACACACACGGCTGGGGGACAGGCCAGGGGCTGGCCAGGTCAGGAAGCCATGGGTCACGCTCCTCCCAACCAGATCCTTTAGTCACCCCAAACCCCTTCCCGCAGGCACAGAGCACGTAGGGGATGTGCAGAAGTTGGCCCAGGGATGAGGATGTGCTTTGACCCACAAGCTGCCCTACCCTCTAACTACAGCCGGGCCAAGGGGCTGGCAGAGGCTGGCCCCACTCTCAGCTCCAGGGTGGGCACATGTCCCAGGCCTGGCCAATCAGAGTACTGGAAGCCCCCTCCACCAACCAACCACAAGATGCCTCAGATGTGGACACATGACCCAAGTGGATTAATCAGAGTGGACTCCAGGCCTTTTTCTGGAATAACTAAGGAAAGTACCGCCTCCCTCCTCCAGGGTGGATGTGTTGCTACGTTTGGAGCTCCTCGTGGCCACCTTTGGCACCTGGTGTACACGGAGAAAAGGAGAGAGAGAGAACGTGCCACTGTGTCCAACCCACATCCCGGTGCACTGCATGCTGAGGAGGTCAGTGCTGGCCTGGCTCCAAGCAGCTGACTGGGGACCCAGATCTGTTCTATCAGTGAACCCATCACCACCCTCTGCGGGCCTCAGAGTGTCCACTGGGTTTGCATCTGTCCCCAGTGAATAGGGGGGTAGGGGGCAGAGCATGAGAAGACACAACTGCTCTTAACAGCCTAGTCCAGAGAGGATAGTCACATGGGCTCGTCCACGAGAGCCTGGCCTGAAAAGGGGGCCCCGCGGGTGTGCAGCCCCGTCTGTCTACCCACCCCGCCTGGTCCTGCCACGCCCGCCCCCCATGCCGGAGCTGCCTCTGGCTCCAGACACTGCAGCGCTGGCAGCATCTGCCCCCCCACCCCCTGCCTTGGGACAGTTTTCGGGGTGGAAGGGGTAGGGGCTGGGTAAGGACCTGGAGAGGGCTGGATGCAAAATCATGCCCACGGCACCCGAGTGCCCATCATCACCCCACTGGCCTCCATCTCCTCCTCCTCCTTCCTTCATCGCTGCCCAGACAGGACCCTCAAATGGACACCCCAAAGAGACTTACAGAATGTGTCCACAACCCGACTTGTTTCACAGTAAGGAGGGAAGTTATGGGACTGGGTCGTCTCGTCTCAGACCAGCTCCCACGCCCTGACCCAGGAGAGGACAGGGAGGCACCTGCATTTGCAGGTCACGGCTGAGGGCCGTGCCTGTGCAAGTGGCCTTTCGCGTCGGTTGCATCATTAGCCGGTGCCCGCTTCTACGTGGCAGGTAGTGCGGCAGGCCCCTTTGGAGAGCCGGGAAGTTCAGGCTCAGAGAGGTAAAGCGGGCGGCCCCCGCCAGAGGGACCGTGCAGAGCCCGGGCTTAGCTGCAGACAGATGGAAGTGGCCTGTCACTCGGCGGCTCGGTGCCCCCTGGATCCCGGAGGTCGGCTGCAGACAGCCTGTGAGCTGGGCCTGTGCGGAGGGAGTGGCGGGCGGCGTGCAGGGGGAGCCCACGGCGCGTCGCCCCAGGCTCAGCCCCGGGCTGGCGGGGAGGGGCCAGACGGAAACGTGTGGCAAACGAAAGCTTTGGAAAGAGGAGCAGAGAGCAAAGCGCCAACGTTGCCAGCGAAAAACCCATTTCACTGCAAACTTTAACAAGTCCACTAAATGCCAGGTGCCACTGGCTGGGGCCGCCGTCCCCACACCGCCCGTTGTCATTAAGACGCACTTAGCAGCCCTGGCAATTAGAGGCTCATGATGACCCCCTTCCCAGAACACACCAGATGAACTTTCTGTTTGAAATGTAAGGAGAATCCTGTCACGGCTGCAACACATTATGTGAAAGGCCAGCGGTGGAAGGACACGGTGTCTGCACGCGGCCCCGACGCCACGGCCGGGCTTCTCGGCCGGAAGCCGGTGGTGTGGTCAAGGGCAGGGGAGCACAGGGCCAGCGTGGGCTGGACTGGAAAACTGGGGTCCTGTTCAGCCTTCGAGACCCCCCCGTCTGCCTCCCCCAAGCTCCGTCCTCCCCTCTGCGGCCACACAGGGAGCGACTCTGGGATGATGCCCGGGGACACCTCCCCACCAGCCGGCCAGCACAAGTAGGGGCCAGGCTCGTGCTCCAGCCCCAAGCCGCCCCGGGGACAGCAGGAAGGGCCCGCGGGCTGGGAGCACGGAGTGTGACATGCAACATGTGTGCTTTGCCTAAAACAGCTTCTTCCCCAACGCTGGGGAGTCCATCACTCAAGGTCATTTCCCGCTGAGACAGTGATGGAAGGTGACATAATGAACCCCACTACACCTCGTGAGTTGTCAAGGCCTCTGTCATCACTCGTGGTGACCATCAGTCACACTGCCCCAGGAGGGGCCCGCCTGCCTGCGGTGTCTCCCCTCCCATCCAAGCTCAAGAACCTTCTAAGGCCCAGATCTGGCCATGCGACACCCCAACAACACACACCCCACTCCTTCTCAGCCAAGTCCTTAGCCAAGCCCCTGGGACCCTACAAACATCGGCTGCCCGTCCCCTGTTCTGCGTCCCGTCTCCCGCAGCCAAGGCCCTGGCCCTCCATGCTTCAGGCGGACCGCGCGGCTCCTGGGTCTGGCAAAGCGTGTGCTCCCTGGGACCTCAGGGACTTTGCACGTGCTGTCTTAGAGCCCATTCCTTCTCCTCTGCCCAGCTGACCGCCCCGTCCTCCAGATGCCCTTCCTCCAGAAAGCCTCTGCTGGTGGCCTCCCCCACGTTGGCTCTGTGGACCCGGAGCCCCATGCCACCTCCCTGGTGACCTCTGCTTTGGGATTGTCTCGTTCTGAGCTCATTCCACCCACTAACCTGGCCAGTCCTTAAGGCGGAGACTGAGTCCGAGTCATCTCTGTGTCCCAGCACCTGGCACCCAGTAGGTGTCCATTTGTCAGGCAAATGAAACGTGCTGAGCTGGACAAGTGCCCTCCCTCAGAGCCGTTCAAGGCTAACAGGCGAGTGTGGTGACTTCCTGATGCCTCAGTTTGGCTAGGCCAAGGGAGCCACATGGCCCAAAACTCACTCCCTCGAGTCTGCCAGTTAGGAGGGGCCACAGCGACACCTTCGCATGACCCGTGGAGGGTGAGGTGAGTCTCTGCGCTCAGCAGCCCGGGGCAGGTCCCTCTGCCCCCCAGCCACGCCGCGGTATCAGTTGGTCTCGGCAAGGGGCAGCAGCCTGACCTGCAGGGCCCCCCACACACACGGCGGCCCGATGGGCATTTAGCTTCCTGGTGCAGGGCGCCAGCGTGGTCGGGCAGGACACCCTGGAGAACACCCGCGGGTGGGGGCAGCGTGGACTGACGCAGGTCCCCAGCCACGCCCGGCACGCCAGCGTGCTCGTGACCTCCCGCTCCCCACTTCGCACTCCCCTTCCCGTCCCAGCTACCCGCTGGGCAGACGCGGCCCCACATCGGGGTGAAGCACACATGTCCAGGGACGACTGAACCAGCTCCCGGCCCTGGGCTCGGACCCTCGGCCTCCTGCGCTCTCGTGCTTCTCGAGGCCCCACCGCCCCGACCCATCCCTGACTGAGCAAGAACACAGCCCCCCACCACCACTCAGGAAACAGCGCTCTCCGACCGGGGACACCGAGCACTGGGGGACAGGAGCGGGAGGAAAAGTGGCAGAGAGGGGTGACGTTGGCTCCACCTAGAAGATCAGGAGCATCAGATGGAGGGGGAAGGGTCCCCAGGCTGAGGGAGGATACCCAAGCAAGGACCAGTGGTCCCACCAGGCCCCCTTGGAGCCAGCCCTCTGCCATGGAGGAGGAAGTTCCCCCCAGGGGCCGCAGCTCCCGGGCCCAGCCCTGACAAGTGACACTAACCTGGTCCTGGGCCACGTGGCATTCCCTGTGCCCGAGGTCCCCATCGCCGCTCCTGGGGGTGCGTGGAGGCGTGTTGGGCCAATCTGAGAGCAGAGGGGAGCTCTGCCCGACGTCTTTGAGAGCCCAGGGAGCGGCACGCCCGTGGCGTTCCCTCATCCAGCAGCACTGCACAGGAGCAGTGCGGTGACCAGGGCAGCATGAGAACCTGAGCCACCACACACAGCTCTCCGGGGTCCGGGCAGATGCTCCTGGGCCTCCCTGTCGGCCTGAAGGCTGCTGGGACAGGACCACTTTGAAAAGGAAAGAAAATGTCAGGGACCATGTGGAAGAAGGAGGTCTCTGGGCAGTGCCAACGTGGACGGGCGACATCACAGGGGGACCACGCACACTCCCCACTACGCGTCCCTCAGGATGAAAACTAACTCCAGGGCAAGGGGTGACCCTAAATGGACTGGGACCCATTTCTGTCGTTTGGAATTAAATTTGGTCATAAAACCGTCAAGAAGGGCCCTGGTGCACCCCCGGGGGGTGGCCTGAGATCTGCACAGGGACGCATCTCCGACTCCCTGTTTCGGAGCACCCCACCACCCCCGTCGCCCCGATGGCGTTCACCGGCATTAGCAAAGCGGCCGCCCCCGGAGGGGCTGGTGGCCGTGGCGGGGGAGGCCTCGCAGCCGCCGTGGAGAAAGCTGAGGCCAGCTACGAAACTAACCCGCAAAACTGATTGGAAACAGCAGGGCCGTTTGCTGTGAAAGTGGCTTCCAGCACACCCTGTCCATAATTACTCATTCCGAAAGTGTCACGATTCTCCTGCCAAAATGAGGGCTTCCCTTCACTCATTAAAGCCCTTTCACACCACTCCTTCTTTACTCTGCAAAAATGGATTTCACTCAAAAGAGAAATTAGAAAAATAATTGAGGTAATAACCATAACCTTGAAAACACTTCTGCAGAATTGAGGAGCAGGAGGGAAAGGAGTCCCAAAATAAAGCCATCTCGCTGGCAACCAGACCCCGAAATTAGTTCTGAGCCCTGGCTGCACCCACTTCCCCGCCAGCTCTCCAAAGGTGTGCGTGGCCAAGCCCTGCCCTGTGACACAGGACCGAGCACTGCGGGAATGCGCAGTCCCCAGGCCTCAGCCGGCCCTGCCTCCTGTTTTTACAGAGGGGGGAAACCGAGGCACACAGTATACCAGTTCTCTTTCCAGGCACATAAGCCTGCAGGCCGTCACCGCCTTTAAGGTTAGGGGTGACGACGGGACTTGCTTTGGCCAATGAAATGTGAGTGGAAGTAACACGTTTCAGTTCCGTGTGGAAACTCTAAGAAGGTCCGTACGATTCACTATTTTCTCCTTTTACTGCCTCCGTGATTATCAAGACGCAAATTGAGGTGATTCTGCATCAGCCTACATTTCTAAGTATCTGTGACAAACAGCCCTCCTGCCGACCAGAGTTAAACATGTGACAAGAGCCAAAATTCAGCTCTCATTGTATTTGAGCCACTGCAGGTGGGGACTGTTTGTTACTGCAGCATAAGCTGCCTCACCCTGACAAACACACGTTTTTCTGGTGATGGCACCCATGCGGTGCTCAGGTTTTTCCTGGTGTGGTCGATAATGACAGGATCTACTTTCATTTTGGCTACTTTCATGGATGCTCGATACCTGGGCTCAGAAGATGTTTGTTGAATGAATGAATGAAAACTCAATGGAGAATGAGTCAAAAAACAAGATAACATACACTCATCTTTCCTGAACTGGGGACATGAATATGACATGTGTGCAGTAATGACAGTCCATGTCTTAGGGATGGATGAACATGGCACACATGCCCCTAATTCTAACAAAAATCCCACCCAGGTAACTATTCACTGTGGCCTCTTAAGGTAAGGCAAAGAGATCCAGCATGCTTGGGTGAATCACCCAAGGTCAGGGCTGGCATTTGAGCCACCACCCTGACTCCAGAGCCGTGCTGGTCCCCTGCCTGTCCAACGGCTCTCACTCCAGGAGCCCCAGGGACAAGGCTGTGTGCCCTCTTTCACCAGCCCTTCTCTTTCAAACTTGCACAAGTCCAAGCTCAAAGACAAAGTGAGCAAGTGCATGTCAGGCATCAATCTAGTGTCCGCCTTCAGACGCCTCCTTGAGGATGTGGATCCCACAGGAGTCACAGAGTCTGCGGAGTCAGAGAGTGCGCTGAGCTGGTGACAAGGACCCTGCATTCAAGTCCCCGCTATCACAGCCAGCCACACCAGCTCTTCCCCGGACCGCAGTTTCTCCTGTTGGCACGGCAGCCAGGCTGGACAAAGCCCCCCTAGATCCAGTCCAGCTCTGAAGTCCCACAGTTCCTGTGAACATGCCTCTGGCCGCTGCAGGAAAGAAAGTCAAACCCTTTTAAGAAAATCGCTAAAGCCCTAAAATTACGTGAAAGCCTTTGAGATCCCTGAAAGAAAGGCATTTGCTAAATCCCCTCCATTATTTCCAGAAGATAGTTTCTATTATTATTATTTACCCAAGGAATTTCTGGACAGAGTTTAAGTGCCCCAGAGCCCACAAAATAATCATCTCTTCAAAACGTTACAGAAGGATCTGCATATTCTTGGCCGATGACTTTTCTCTTTGAAACGTGTTCTCCACCAAACAAAGCATTTTCTCTGACTTCTCACTTTCTCTAAGTGTAAGTGAAATACACACACACACACAACAACCTCATCGTAATTATCAACCTAGAAATTTTGAAGTTAGTCAAATAGCCAAAGAATACATTTGTAATATTCATGATTTTCATTTAGGACGTGCTCAGTATCATCTACTGTCCTGGACACGGGTTGCTGGGACAAGACAGAAATGGTCCACATGTGCTAAAAACTGTGAGCCAGATTCTATGCCCAGACCTGTGCATGCACTATCTCATTTAAGCCCCTGCATGACCCACCGAGATGGGGAAACTGAGGCTAAGAGACATTTAGCCTGAGCTGATCTAAGGTCATGCAGCTGGTAGGAACTGGAGATGGGGTTCACACCCAGGCCTCACAGACTCAGACCCACGCTCTTCTCCATCATGCGACATTCTCCCCGTGCTCTGTCGCATTGAATCTTCACACTCCGCCTACCAGATGGGTTTAATAGCCCCGTTAGACACAGGAGGAAACTAAGGATGGTCCAGGTCAAGTCACTGGCCCAAGGTCACCCAGAGGGACTGTCTGTCCGTGAAGCCAGGATTCCAACTCTAGCCCATCACACCAGAAAGCCCTCTGCCCGACTCCCCACTATTTCGAGGCAACATAGGCATCAAGACACACACCCCTCTGTCTTGGACCTAACCTGTGGCCTGATGCATTGCAGTGCCAACTCCCCAACTTCTGAGTCTTAAGTGAATGAAAGAACAAGGGAATCCTTTGTGGTGCCAGTGAGCACGTGTGGCCAGAGGACAAGTTCAATCTCCGTGCCACGGTGGAACACTCTGCATTTGGTGGCATTGCAGCGATTCCTGGCTCTGGCCCAGGGACGGGGGCCCTGTCGGTAAGTCAGCAATTCCACTGCAGGCAGCTGTGTGCAAAGGTTAATAACTCGGCCTGTAAAAATGTGCGGCGAGTTGCAACTTGGCAGCAGCTGTGTCAGTCTGGGAGGGAAGCTCGCGTTTGCAAAATATGGTTCAAATAATCCTGCCCCCACCCCGCTTTTTTCCTTTAGTTTTAAGAGTGCAAGAAACATAGAAGTCTTGTGGTTTCACACTGGTCTTTTTATGGTTCAAAAGACTCTGAAACGGAGTTGATTAAAAAAGAAAGAGCCTCTGCCTAACACCAGCCGTGGTGCAGGCATTCTCAAGGAAGCATGCCATCCAGGCTGGGACTTGGGAAACCGGGATGTCCTTCTCGGCTTAAAGTAAAGGTTTTGTTCCAAACAAAAGAAACTTCCTAACTCAATGACTGTTTGTGCCCTGACCTCTGCACCCCAATCCCAGTCCACTCACAAGTAGTAACATGATACAAGGGGAGGAACGTGGACCTCAGACCCACCCAGGAAAACCTACACTTGGCTCTGCCCCTTCCGGGCGTTAGGTCCCCGGGAGTCTTAGGGATCTCAGAGCACCCTCACTTGCCCCATCTCTATAATGGGCACAGAATAGATACATTAAAACAAAAATGTTGAACTCTAAAGTAGACATTTGGACATCACACAGAATGTAGGACAAAAAAGAGAGATAAATTACATGGATAACATGAAAGAGGAATTTGAGACACGACAGAAAGAGAAACTCCAATAAGTTAAATTTAACTATTTTTTTAGGTCAAAAATGGTAGACTATCAGCAATCTCATGCAGTTTTATCTGCATGTTTAATAGGAGTTGCAGAGAGAAAACCGAGAGAATGCAAGAGAGATAGTATTTGAAGAGCTGCGAGGTGGCAATTTTTCAGATGAAAAAACATGAGGCCTCCTATTGACTCAACGCAATATAATTAAAGTGTAGTGAATGCATCAAAGACAAAGAGAAAAGCTTAAACGTCACCAGAGAGAGAAGACAGGAAGGACCAAACAACAGCAGGCCTCCGAGCTTCACTATTCAAGTCTAGAAGACAGTGATGCCATTTTAAAGACCTATAGAAGGTACTATCGGGCCACTGGTCATTTGTGAGGACTGGAAAGGACATTTTCAGATATACAAATGCAAAGTGTTTATCCCTCAGATTCCCACTAAAAATAAAAGTACAACAAGGAGAAAGTTAGAGTCAGAGGAAGGAAACCCAACTACTGACTGAAAAAAATTAAGAATAACTAAAGTAAGGGCTCAAAACTGAGGTAGAGCTAAAATATTAGACAACAATAAAACTTTTTAAAGAAGAGCTCTGAGGTCACTGAGTAGTTAGGGCAATGGGTAGAAATAGCTATAGATTTGGCTAAATAGTCACCTTAAAATTTTGAGGACAACTGCTAAAAAATAAATACGGAATACATTACCACTCCCAAACCAGGAGTTATAAAAAATAAAATCCGCCCTGCAGACAGGGATAGGCAAACATTTTCTCTAGAGAACTGGATAGCAAATGTTTTCAGCTTTGGCAGCCAATACAGTCTCTGTCAAAACTACTCAGCTCAAAAGCAGCCTTAGGCCACAGTTAAATAAATGAATGACTATGGCATATAGCCCTGGAAGGCCCCACAGCCCATACAATTTCTTTTCCAATAAAGCTTTATTCACAAAAGTGAATTTTTGTAAATTTTGGCTGGCAAAATTTGGCCTACAGGCTATAGTTCGCTATCCCCTGCAAAAAGATGGCAAATAAAAAAATGCATGTAATGTAAAAAAAAAAAATCAAATTAAGTCCATTAGGAATTACAATAAATGTAAATGAGTTAATTTATTTATTAGAATAGCCAAGCTGCAGAATGCCATTGATATACAGATTTCAAATGGACAAGCAGTACCATTTATTGTTTGTGGTTATGTTCACATGTAGTAAAAGTACAGAAAAGGATGCACCCCATTCCCAAAAGTGGTGTCTCAGGCAAGGAGTCAGAAGAACGGATTTGGAGAAGGGCACAAACAGAACGTCAAGGTAACCATCAAAGCTTTTTTTCCAAAACAAACAAAGAAAGCCAAAGCCAATTTGTCAAAACATCAATATTTTTTTATTCTAGGTATTGGGAACTCAGATATTAGTTACATTACTGTCCATATTTTTCTTAAGTTCGAAAACTTTTTAATTTTTTTAGACACTTGTATCTCATTTGAACTTTCACAATCACTAGAGGAATCATATCATAAACTCCATATTTTCATATAAGGAGCTTGAGGTTCTAGAAGTTCAAGAGACAAAATTAAGACCATCATCTTACAACTCAATTAAATATGCTTTAGGTACCGCATGACATTTTGTGGGAACTTGAAGATGTGTATGTAGCGAACACTTTCTCTCTCCATGACCCCTGGGCCCCTGACTTCCCCAGACCTTATTCTCTGCTCACCCTGCCTCAACCCCCTGTGAAAACACAGCTTGAATCACACCACACTTCAGCTCTCTTGAGTGCCAGTTGCAAGCCTGAGGATATCAAAACAAAGAAGACATGGTTCTTTCTGTGTGGTTTACTTTTCAACTCAAACAACTCTATGTGAGGACGAATTACCTTCTCTAAGCCTCCATTTCTTCGTCTGTAAAATGGGAATTACCAATCCTACCCTATACATTTCCTGGAGTTTTTGTAAGAATAAGATGAAATCATAGAGCAGATTTTCATTCTTACAGAAAAAGTCCAAACTCCTGAGTATGCCATTCAGAGCTATCTTCAATCTCATCTCAACCCACCTGTCTGCCTTCTCTTGCATTGTCCCTACTTGTCTATATCCACTCCCCAATCATACCATTTACTCAACCCCTTCAAGGCATTTCTCTGGACTGCCTTCTTACACCAGTTCCCCTTTGTTAACCGAAATTAAATTTTACCGGAAATAATGTGATTTTCAAAAAGTTTTCTCCAGTGAGAAGTAGATGTTTCTTCCATTGATCTTCCATATTGTTGCTTGTATGTCAGTATCTACGTTTTTCCTCACACCACTTATGTTAAAGATTAAAGTATAAGTTCCTGGAGGAAACAGCCTTCAGAGGGTCTAAATTTGACCCTCAGTGACTGCCTCTGTAACTGATGGAATGTAGCCACCACCCCCACCACCCCACCCCCTTGATCTCTGTTAAGCTGAGGGAGTTGAACTGAGGGGGCTGAGTACAGCTGAGTTGTGTTGAGTTGAGTCGAACTGGGTAGAGTCGAGGTGGGTAAGTTGGGCAAAGTTGATTCAACCTGAGCAGTGAGTTGGGTTGAGCTGAGCTGGTGTGCACTGAGCTAAGTCAAGGTGAGTTGAGTTACATCAAGCTGGATTTAGTTGTGCCAGGCTGAGCTGAGGTCAGTTGACCCGAGTGAGTGGAGCTCAACTGAATTGAGATCCAACCCTAGCAAAGAACAGTCTCACGAAACTCTGCGACTGAGTCCCCACGACACGCCAATAACACATGAGTAGTTATTCATTAGGAAGAGTCTCTTGTTCTTCTTTCATCTAAACTACAAAGCTTGGTCCCCACCAGGTAGGGGGCCTAAGCTAGTTATGTCACTCAGTGGCTTTTGTATGTTCTATAGGCTATGGGACCACAGAAACAAACTGGAAATTGTCCCATGGCTTAGGCAGAGCCCTTGGGTTGGGAGGAGAGTTCAAGGGTATGGTTCTCATCCGATGACTGTTTGCAACGGCAAATCCTCAAAAGGGGAGATCAAAGTTGAACACTGGCTAGCCAAAAAAATAATAAGTATCTGCCACATCTGCTGTCTCTACGAGCAACTAAAGTGGAGCAATTTCACCAGGAAGAAGTCAGGTTCACAGAGGAAGCACATGAACTCTGGAGCCCGGGAACCCCTTGTGACTTGCTGGCCATGTGAACTCAGCCAGGTGATTTCATCTCTCAGAATTTCAGTCCCTTCGTGTATCAAATGAGGAAAGTAATACTAAAACCACCTACCTGATAAAGTTGCTAAGAGAAGTAAATAAAATGATCTGTATAAATCTCCTCTCACAGCGTTTGACACGCAGTAGGTACTTAACCAGAATTCGTCCCTCTTCTCTGTGGTTTCATCTATCGCTGATGTAGGTATTTCTTTAAAACTGTTCATCAGGCCCATAGGCTCAAGAGGCTCACCCCCATCATACAGGAGTTCACATTTGAAGGAAGTGGTGTGTTGTTTTGCACACACCTGGAACTCCCTGGAATGCCCTAGGCCAGCCACATTCCCTCTCCCAGTCTCTGCTTCCCAGTCATTCAAGGACAGGTTGGACCAGACAAACTCTAAGAGCCCTTACAGCTCTGCCATCTGGAATCACCCACTGAGTTCCCCTGGGAGCCAAGATAGTAGAGCCCCTCAAGGCCTGTCTGGTGCAAACACCCGTCTAGCGTGGTAAAGAGCATGGCATCACTAGGATTGCTCATGGTATTGGGTTGCTGAGGTCCCCAGCATTGAAAGGGCTTATTTATAGAGGCCTGGGAAGAGGAAGAAACACTGCTGCTGCTGCTGCTGCCTCCCACCACCCTGGCCATGTTCGATTTCTGAACGGGCCATGTTCCTCCCACCATGGCCTCTCTTCATGGCCTGCATTCCACCACCCCGTCCCCTAGTTAACGCCTCCTCAGCTCTGCCACCAGATCTCAGCTCAGTTTGTGTTTACTCGGGGAACCCACCTGGACTAGCCGAATTCTCTGATTACACATTCCCATGGCTCTCCCTATGGCAGTCATGAATTGCCCTGACATGCCACTGCTACGTGTCCCCTTATGTGCACACAGCTTACCTAGGTACGTTCTCATGGTGGTGGGGGTGGGGTAGTAGCATGCAAGGCCTCTCAAGGCTGGACCCAGAACTGGCACAGTGTCATTTTCACTCCTCCACTGGCCAAAGCTACTCACAGACCACTCCATATTCAAAGAACAGAGAAATAGCTCCCACCTCTTAATCGAAGGAACTGAAAGTCACATTGGGGCCATTTTTGCACTCAGTGCACCATGCTCCCCTTTCAAATCCATGTTGGAGTCATAACTTCCCCTTTCATGTACGTGATGGTTACTATCTTATACACTAAATGGTAAGTCCCAGGAAAGCTGGAACAAAACCTCGGTTTTTTTTCTCACTTCTCCACTCCCAGTATTCATCACTAATTAATTTACAAATGACCCAAAAGGAAAGGAGCATGGTTCTGGGTATTTTTGTATATTATTTTATTTCATCTGCAAAGTAACCTGTGGAATAAACATAATTTCCCCTACTTCTCCCACTAGGAAACTAACATTCAAAGGAAGGAAGCAATTCACCTAGAGTTATGCACTGATTTAGTGTCACAAAGATGGTGTTATGGTTATAGCACATAGTATAGCCAATGTCCCAAGCTCTGTTTCTTCAGAGAATATGGTAGATTGAACTTTCCTGGCCCCTTGCAATTAGATATGACCATACAACTTGCTTTGGCCGATGAAATGTTAACAGAAGTGATGTGGTGTCACTTCTGGGTGGGAGCCTTTGACAACCAGTGGTCAACTCATCTGTTGTGGCAACAGGTGATTTTCCAGACAGTGGCAGCTCTGTTAGTTGACCCGAGGCCCTGCGTGTGGACAACACAGAGCTGAGCCTCCAACAAATATTTACTGAACATGTATTATAAATAAAACATAAACCTCTGTTGTATTAAGCCATTGACATATTGGCGCTATTTGTTATGCAGCATAACTTAACCTATCCTGACTGATACAAAAACCTATAGCTGCCAGCAGACCCCAAACTAGCAGCTCTATTTTTAACCTATAAAGTCACCAAAAATTTGCATCCCTGTGGTTGTTTATAGGTTAGCACCCTGACTCTAATTGAGACTTTTAGTATATTGGGCACTTTTATGGGCGCTGAACTTCGATGGTGTGATTTTATTTCTTCACACACAGAGGGTTGATCAGAAACAGACACAAAGAGTGCTAGGATGGAAATCAGGGTTCGAAATGAAAGAACCCTTGACTCAATGGCTTAAGGTCCACACCAGTTATTTATCTCAACAAACATGAACAGGGACCTACTATTTCAGCCCTTGTGCTAAAGCCTAAGCATGGAACGGGGAGAATCTCATCACTCAATTAATAATGGGGTGCAGCTTCCTGAGTAGGCAGCTGTTGAGCACAAGACCCTGTGCCAGTTGCTGGGGCTCAACCATGGATCAGTCCTGGCTCACCTGAAATGTATCTAAATGAAAGCTAAATCCACCCAGCATGCCTTGATCTGCTCGCCCATCCATCCATCCATCCATCCATCCATCATCTTGAGCACCTGCCTGTGTGCTGTTCTAGAGCTCCCTGCTCTAGGCACTGCGAACATATCCAAGAACAAGCGAGGCAAGAGCTCTGCCCTGCAAAGCGTCCCTTGTGGTGAGGGGCTGGCAGAGGTGGACAAAGCCATCCACGGACACAGCCCACCAGAATCACCCAAAGTGCTCTGGGGCCCGCCCTTCTGGATGTGCATCTCTAACTGTAGAAAGTTCTCCAAGAGCTGGTCCTGAAGCAGTGTTTGGAAACACTGAAGGGCAGAAGAGAATACTGGCCTAGGAGTGGGGTCCTGGGCACCCCTCCCAGAGGAGGAGATCAGCCTCTGAGCCAAAATCACACGTGGCCGGTCCCACAAGCTTCAGACCATCTCCGCAGGTCTGCCCAGTCCCGCCAGGAAGAGAGATGCCCACAGAAATCCCCAGCGTGTTCCCTGCCCCGGCCATGTGCCAACCAAGGGGGAAGACAGGAGGACGCTGGGAACCCACCACTCTTGAGGGCCCTGCCCTGAGCCCTCCACGCAGACCACAGCGAGGAGCTTCTAATAGCAGGTTGTGGCTGCTGCACACAACTGGCCCCTCAGCTTGAAAAGCAAATCAACAGCTTCCGTTGCCAGAAAACCCACAGCAGCCAAATCCTCTTGGAGCTCTGAGGCCCGCACATGCGGGAGGCCTCCAGTCCTCGGGAGCCAACACGTTTGCATTTGCAGAGGGAGGGCCCTTCGGCAGTGCCAGGAAAAGCTGCTGCCATTGGCTGGCACGAAGCCAAACTGCTGCCATTGGCTGACACGAAGCAAAGCTGCTGCCATTGGCTGGCACGATGCCAAGCTGCTGTCATTGGCTGGCACGAAGCAAAGTTGCTGCCATTGGCTGACACGAAGCCAAGCTGTTGCCATTGGCTGGCACGATGCCAAGCTGCTGCCATTGGCTGACACGAAGCTGACCTCCCAGAAGTCCCTCTCTCTGGTCATCATGCGGTCCGCCCAAGGCCGATCGCAGCAGGCAGTGAACCTGGGCTCAGGTGAGTGTGGCAGGGAGGTCACCGTGGTGGATTTAGCGACTTCTCAAGATCTTCACTGGGTCTGCCCCTCCCCTCACTAAGCCCTGGTTTCCTTGGCTACAAAATAAAGACAATGACAGCACGCGCACGCACACGCGCACACACGTGCGTGCGCACACGGTCGGTGTGACGTCTTCTGAGTGACATACGTAGAGATGGCTGCTACCTTATCATCGCAACCCGACGCGTGCTTGCTGACCTGTAGTCCTAATACCTCCACAGAGCGGCGTTCCCCGAGTCCTTGCCAGGAGCTGTCTCCGGGCATCACATCGTTTAAGCGCTTCATGGCACGGGTGGGCATTGGAGGCTCCGAGAGGTGAGGCGCTGGGTCAGAACAGGGCTCCCCCCCCCCCAACACGCACTGCGCGTGCGCAAGCCTCTGGCTCACTTGGGGGCTGCAGGAGGAAACAGCGCGCTCCGGGGGGCCTGCTCCCACCTTCACACGCGCCCTTGACCTTGCCTCCTCTCTGTTTCAGAGCCCAGGGCCTCTTGCCTGGCCTGTCCTCAAACACCTGCTGTTCCCAAGCACTCCAGAAGCGTGGGCTCCGGGATGGTGGGACCCCAAACCCGACGCGCCCAGGCCTGTCAAGGAAGAAACATGAAAATGTATTAAGCAGGGTGGGAATGATGTTCATGATTCCACCAAATGTCTGATCGTGGGAACATCGCCCACGACAAGTATGTATCAGCTCAGGAGAGGCAGGGAGCATTTTAGGGCACAGTGTGCTCCCGGCCTGGTGGTGGCAGCTTCTGGGGCGGATGACAAATCGGACCAGCAGGCCCCGCTCTCCTCCAGGCCTCGTGTCCGACTCCACAGCGGGGCGGAGCAGTGCCCACAAGGCTGCTGAGGCTGAGGCCGTGCTCCGAGAAGGGTCTCACGGGCGGCCTGTGCACGAGGCCTTCCTCCCTGAGTCCTCTCACTCCCCCTGCACCTGCCGTCCGGCTCGGTCCACTTGTTTACATCCCCAACCTACAGATGAGGAAACTGAGGCTCTGACAGATGATGCAATCTGGCCCAGCTCACAGGCTCCAAGCTTGGACCCCACCTCCCCCCGACCACACTGGCCTGGCCCCCCTGAGCCTAAGCCGGGACCCAGGGACACGGAGGAGCAGTTATTGACCCCAGTGCTGGGGCCAGGATGGGCTCACCCCAGCCGGGCTCGGTGGAGCAATGGGTACTCTGCTGCACACACTGTGTGACCTCAGGGCAGACATTCACCTTGGCAATCCTCAGTCTGCGAAGGGGGCCTAGGGCTCTTGGAGGGGTCCCCAGGCCTGGAGCCATGAGGATGCCCTGCGGCCTGCAGACTTCAGCTTGTGTCTGCCATGCACGCGCCCAGGCCAGGAGCTGCGTTCGGCCCCCCGCACCCACTGTCTTATGTTCCCGGCCTTCACAACGATGGGTCTTCGCACCCACATGCGCAGCACGCCAGTTCTGGCAGGACTGAGGAGAGCGGAGCTTCCTCCTGAGGACACACTGGCTCCTAGACCCAGTACGGGTTCTGAAGCTTAGGGGCTCAGACGCAGCATTTCACGTGCCTGCAACCTCACCAATGTCCAACCGCGACTGGAAGCATCCCATGCTGGCACGGTCCCACGCCAGGATGTCCAGCGAAAGCTGCAAGGCCGGCCAGAATGCAGACTGCTCATAGGGAAGTGTGCCACCTCCCCCTCTGCCTCTTTGGCCCCCAGGGTTTAAGTAGGCCTGGCATCCAGTGGGTGCCCCACAAATGTTTCTTGCATGGAATAATGACAGTGGGCATTTGTACAAAACACTGTGGGTCGCGTGACGAGGCCCATGTCCAGCCAGTGCGTTGTCCAGCCTTGCTGAGAGGTCTCCTTTGCTCCCGCTTTGCAGACAAGGAAATGCAGTCTGAGAGAGAAAAACTCAGGAACCCCTTCACTGTGATGGGAAATCAAACCCTCTCTGCTTATCAGATTCCTTTTCATCTACCAAGGCTTAGGTGACATGCCACCTCCTCCAGGAAGCCTTCCCAGACTTCCCCACAAGTGATCTTCCCCCGCCTTCATCAAACCTCTGATTATTTTTCGTTCACTCTCTGGTGACATTAAGATTGGCTGTGTTCACCCGTCTCCTCCTAACGGTCGTGTCTTGTCCTTCTCACCTCCCTATAGCTAACACAACGCCCATCACACAGTGGCTCCCAAATCAGTGTGTACCGACTTAAGTATGGCCTCAATACATTACTTGTGGCTGACATGTCATAGATGGAAAAGACTTCTAGGATCCCCATTGTCCCCTCATTTAACAGTCACACCCATATTAACAGAGAACTAGCAGCCAACCTGTCCCCTGACTCCTCACCCGGGGCCTTTCCCAACCTCTGACCCCAGCCAACACCCACCTGTACCATCCTGTGCCAACACCAGTGTGCCCACCAGCCGGGGGCATCTCTGGCTCAACTGGGAAGGGTGTCACAATTGATTAGTCATGTCTGCCATTGATGCAAGACGTAGGTGTGGTGGAGGGTTGTCAGCTGATCTTGGCCTTAGACCATGCTATTCACATCGATTAGAATGACTGTTTATTGACCAAATCTGCAACCAGGATGAAATTCAAAAGTGACCCAGTCCACATCCTGTTATCAAATTTTCCCTCTCCAATTAGTTTGGGGCGTTCCTCCAGGGCAAAGACTGCGTCTGGTTCGCTTCTGCACACCCACTCCCTGCACGTGACACAGGGTCATCAGTAAATGTGGGAGGGGGGACGAATAATTAAATTAAACTTGGTTCAACCAGGATGGCTCCATAAGGCAAGTGGGTGGACATGCAAAAGTACGGGAGTATCTCAGATCGCACCCCCGAGTATCCCATCTGCACCGGCCTCACGGAGAAGGGAGCAGGAGCTGGGGCTTCTGGAGGCAGGACTCTCCTCAGCCACGTTATGCATGGGCTCACATTTGGGGGGTGCGGGAAAAGGCACGGCCCTCTTTCCAGCTGTGGGTTGGCACATTAGCAAAATATCCACAAAATACAGGTCTGGGGAAATCATTCTATAAAATGGAATGAGCCATTTTCCAAAATAGAAAATTGCCCGATCATTAAAGGTTTACTTTTTAACCATTCAAATATCCATGGCCTTTATCCCCCACAGCCCTGTGCCCGCTGCCTTATGGAGACAGGGAAACGCGGCTGGATTTGCATTTTATAGCACCCTCCTTCCCTGCGAGGGGCTCACAGCCAAGCCTGTGCCAGGAGGTGTAAATACTCCAGTGCAGTTGCAAAAGGGCGGGGAGCTGGAATTCTGAACCTCCTGATTTCAATTGTTTACAAATTCTTTTCCCATGCTGTGATTTGTTCAAGGTATTTAACAAGCAGGCAAGTCTATAAAAAGACAGATGGGGTACATAAGTCTTTGCAGACAAAGGTTTTCAAGTTTTGGGGGTAGATCCCCAGAAGAGGTATTGCTGGGTCCTATGGTAACTTCGTTCCCAGTTTTCTGAGGATGCTCCACACTGCCTTCCACAGTGGTTGTACCAGTTTGCACTCCCACCAGCAGTGTGTGAGGGTTCCAGCCTCTCCAGCACGTGTTATTCCTTATTGTGTTGACAACAGCCATTCTCACAGGTGTGAGGTGGTAATTCGTTGTGAAAGAGAAGTCACACTGGGTGGTGAACTTATTATACAAGGTGACAATGCTCTGTAGTATTGTATGCCTGAAACCTATGTAATCCTTGCTAACAGATGCCACCCCAATAAGTCTAACAATAAAAATGAATTTTAAAAAAAGGCAGACGGCATATTGTTTTTCATCAAAGATGACCCATACGATTGCCATCCCTTAAAAAAGAAATCCCATCTGCTTTTAACATTCCCGAAAGAAGGAAACCTTTAGATTTTTAGAAGCAAGGAAGGGGGAAATGAAGTGCACAACTCAGAAACAACCCCAAACAGAATGAAATATTGTTGAATCAAGCCTAAGTTACAGCCCTAGAAGGTTGTGAGTGTGCCTTTTGCAACCCCATTGGTCCACGTCGCTGACAACCAGCATTCGGACCTCGTGTGAGGCAGAGCACGAGTCAGAACCAGACAGTGCAGGGGTCCCGGGCCCAGACACTGCTTCCAGGCCTTCTTGTGGTCAGTGTCATGCCATCGGGGAGATCATGCTCCCGTGCTCCCCGTGAGTGTCCCTGATCACGCATCCTTCCTTTTCCAAATCACATGCAAAACACCCACTTACTGGGGCACGACAATGGGCTGGGCCCATGGGGACCCAGAAATGGATGAGATCAGTCCTTGCCCTCCAGACACCAACAGCCAGGAGCAGATGAACTCCACTGAGCATAACACAAGCGACCCGGGGCAGGTTGGCGATGCCTGCGGGCCCTGGGGGGGTGACAGCGTGATTTATAACAAGAAATATGTTACCTGGTCTTCATCCCACATCCGGCACAGCGCTCCTAAAAACCTTGGAATTTCCTAAGTGATAAGAGCAATGGCGTTTACACATCCATACTGTACCTAAGCCTGTGGACAGCACCCAGGGATGGGGCTCGTTGCCAGGGGAACCAACCACGTGATTGGAGAGTCAGAACTTTCAGTCCCACCCTCTGACCTCCCGGGAGAGGAGAGGGGCTGGAGGTTGAGTCCATCACCAATGGGCAATGATTTAACCAATTGCCTATGTGATGAAACTTCCAGAACAGTTCCAACGGGTCGGCGTTCAGAGAGCTTCCGGGTTGGCAAACGTGGGGCAGTACAGCAAGAGAGACGTGCTCAGCGGGCGTGGACCCCCCACACACCGGGTCCCACGCCCGGTGCCACCTGGCCCTCCCCGCACTGGATCCTTTTATGATAAACTGGTGCGCTCGTAAGTAAGGGCTTCTCTGAGTTCTGTGGGCTGCTGTAGCAAATTAACGGACTCCGAGGAAGAGGTTGTGGGAATCTCCGAATTATTGCCAGTCAGCGAGTGGCACAGGTGACAACCTGGGGCCGTGACTGGCATCTGAAGGGGTGAGAGGTGGCAAGTCCTGTGGGGCCGAGAGCTTAACCTGCAGGACCTGACGTTCTGTCCAGTTAGAGCGTGTCAGAACTGACTGGAATTGCAGGACAGACATCCCACTGGTACTGGCCAATCGCTTGGTATAGGGGGAACCCCCATGTTGTGAAGGGTGCTCAGAATCGCAGGGAGCCTGGGAGCCTGGGCAATACACTCACGAGTTCCCAAAGACGTCTTTGTACACCTGACTGTGATTTGAAAACCTTCACAGACGCAGTGCCTACGGCGTGGCAGGCACCAGGCTGGGTGCCATGCCGGGTGCTCCTCCAATGTCAGCCCATGACCGAGGCCCAAAGACAGGAGTAAATCTCTCAAGATCCAGAACTGATACGTGGCCAACCAGAATGCAGCCCAGCACCTTGAGGTGCCCTCCAGGGGTGCCCTCTTCCCCACCCCAGACTCTGCCCTAGAAGGGGGATCCGGACTTCCAATGAGTGAGCGTAGGGAAGAGTGTGATCGGCAAGATGGCAGGAACTAGCCGAGTGGTGCCATCACTTTCTTGTGCAAAACAGGACAAGGGGCCCAGAGAGGGGGACTGACCTGCCCAGAGTCGCCCAGCACTGGGCTAAGCCTAGAAGCTGCGTGCACAGCTCCCCCCACCCCAGCCCCGCCTCCTCCCCGCCACCCCCTGACCCCCCGTCCTCCAATGGCACGCGGATACCAAGTCAAAAACCAGCTCAGTGGCGTCGCTGTAAATATTTTCCACTTGGTTTGCAGGTTAGCAAGATTCCTCCTCTGCCTCGCGGTTTTAGACAATTCACGCTTCCATTCTCAAAACAGATTTTTATCCTAATAAAGGCTTTGATTACTATTATCCACCTGTCATTACACAGCATTAGACAATGACAGAGCTCAGACGGGCTCTCCCGCCGAGAACCTTCCTGGCCGTCCCAGCAGGGGAGGGCGCACATCAACAGAACATTTCATTAAAAAACGGAGCCGGAGCCCCAGTGTTTTTCGGCGCTGCCAAGGCGACTCCCTACGCCTCGGAAAACTTTGCTGGGAGAAGTCACTGGCGTGAGCGCGAGCGGGAGGAGGGAAGGCGTGTGGGCTCCGAACCATCTCCTGCCCCGTTTTGATTGCCAGACGATTGACAAAATAATTTGTACCCGTCGATGCTCATGAAGGGAATTTTTACAATGGATTTGCCAAGCAGATTTTTAATTTTAATCGGTAATGAAAAAATGACAACATGGATCACAACAAGACATCAGTCGCCGAGCGGGCTTGGCCGCTGCTGTCAGGCCGCCTCCGTCAAGGACCCGCACCTCCGTGCACATCAATCACTGGTTTCAAACTCCTGCACATCTTCGGGATTTAATTAGACATTTCAGCTCTCTGCTCACAATTTGCAAAACTGTCACTTACCAAAAGTGCAAGACGCTAAAAATGGGCCGCGCGCGTCCCCGGAGCCTGTGTACCTCCCTCCTGGTGGGGGACCGGAAGTGGATGTTCGGACACCCCAGTGCACCCTCCCTGGGCTGAGGCCCCTGACCCACAGCCACGCACGCGTATTTTCAAACAGCGAAAAGTGGAAGGTCGACAAGTGTGGCGAAAAACAGCCCCCACTCCTCCGGCGCGGATGAGAGAGGGGAGGGGTGCAGGGGAGGCAGGTTAGTCCCCTTTGTGGGGACTTAGCCTGAGACCTCGGCGTGATGAGGGGCCGGGGCTGGGCAGTGGGGGGGCTGTGAAGCAGGGGCGTGCCCTCGCGCCACCGCCCACCAGCTGCGGGACCATGGGTCCATCACTGCGCCTCTCTGAGCCTTGGTTTCCTACGAACCTAGAAATTGAGCAGAAAAAAATAAATAAATAACCAGCGCCAGTTAACGAGTTCCACCGACGTATGTGAAGTGCCTGCAGAGCGCTTTAACAGTGGTTCGCGCCACCTCCCTGAAGGGATGCTTTCCCTCCGCACTTGCAGTCAGGAAATGTCCTGCCCATCGGAAGAGATCCCGGCAGGGACACGGGAGACACAACGCGGGTCACGAGTGTGAGGGGCAGAGCAGCCTCTCAACCTGCCGTGGCCGGGAGAAGGCTGCTGCCCACCAGCCCCGCCGGCCGGCACCGGAGCCGCCTAGCCGGAGACCGCAGGCCGGCAGTTGTGACCGAGGTGTGCAGCACACACAGCACGCTCTGCTATCTGGGGCCTCCACCTTCTGCCTTCCAGTGCCCCTAGGGCCATGTTCGCTTTGAAGTCCTTTGGGTTTGGGGGTTTCGTTCTGTTTGGTCTTCTGGCCTCGAGGAAGCAGACGTACTCCTGGTTCGAGTCTCACTGGTGGGGCCGTGGATCGGGGCCTGAGCCTTCCAAGGCTGGCCCAGGCCTCGCGGAGCCGCGCCGCTCAGGAAGCAGAGCGGGATAGACAGGGCCTTCTCCTTTAAGAGAAGCTTGGCTTAGCCGGGCGCATTATTGAAATGAACATAAAAGGTGGATTGTGCAAACCCTATTACTCACAGATAAGAAATGCACCCCAGGCGACGCAAGGAGCAAAAACTTCTTTTCTAGCTGGAGTTTCTTTCAAGTGATGGTCGTGCCCCGCCCCTAAGAGTGGTGGGGTGGATTACGGGGCCTCGAAGGGGTGCTCTCACCTTGCACTCACGTCTCCAGGGGGACAGACAGGTGGCCCGGAGCAAGTGTTAAGCCTATTAACTCACTAGTCAGAACTGACACGACGTGTTTTGCAATTTCTCCCCCTCAAGATGGCCTGTCCTCCCCTGGGTGAGTCCTCACTGCTTTCTTGCAGGGGACAGACAAGGTGCTGTCACGTCACCTGCCAGACATCCCAACAGTCTTGTCTTCCCAGGGACCATGAGGCCCATTCCCAGAAGGACACGGCCTGTCCCGTTGTCCCTACTGGACTCACAGAACCCAAATCCCATAACGCAAGAGTTGGCAGGAGCTGAGATTTGGCAAGTCTGGGCTGGGGCTCTGAGGTCACATTGTTCAACCCCTCTCAGGTGCCAACCTCTGCTGGGTGACAGTGGCAAGCCAGGGCCCCTCTGGGCCTCAGCTTCCTCAGCTTCCGAAGGAGATCTGATTCCATGAAGCCATGACCTTGGATAAAAGTATGTTCATCTAAAAAATGAACAAACCCAAGTTTTAGCAGATGTGTGTTCAGATCCCAGAACGGCCACGGGCGTGTGTGTGTGTCTCAGCCCTGCTCCCACAGGTGTCACTTCTTCTAAGCCCTCCCTGACTGCTCTTTCCTGGGTTCGGAGAGGGAGGCGCCTACCTGGAGGGCTGACACAGCCCCGCCTGCCTCCCCACGGCATCCTGTGCGTTGGCAGTAGCAGTGCGGGGGCCTTTTCACTTTACATTGTCCTGGTCCATTGACTTGTTCATCCTTCACCGATCGCTGGTCCTGTCACCGCATTGATCTTCCCAGGTCCCCAGGACCCCTTTGACACGTCTGTGTGCACCCTCCCTGCGCCATCACTTCTGCCTCTATCTGCCTGCACCTCTGACTGTCGTTAGAGGACCGGGCTGGGCTACCTGAGCTACAGGACCTGCACCCAGACAGTCCAAGTGCACGAGTTCACGGCCCCCTGGGGAGCCCCTTAGCCAGTGCTGGCCCCGCTCCGCGGCCTCCAAAGCACTCCTGCAGGACCAGGCTGAGACGGGGGGGTCCTCCTGAAGTCACAGTGTCTCTCAGCTTTGTCCCCTGCCCTCTCCTCCCACTCCAGCCCCCCCACACACACTTCTCTGGTTTCCTGTGGGAGCGCATTCTTAATAAATCACTTAGCACAGGGTTGTTGCCTCTGGATTTGTCTCTGGGCAACCAAAGCTGCGGATCCCAGCGTTAATACAGGGTGTGGCTCGTGGGAGAATGAACGAATGAATGATGAATGAATATCTCCACGGGCTCTGCAATGTTGGAGGGATACACGCATCCTTTCAGAGGTGGAAAACCAGGAAAGACCAGAGCAGGTCTTCTAGCAGGAGGCTACCCTGGATGGTAAGCTCCATGGGAGCATGTGTCGCTGTTTCTGTGCACCCACGGAGCCTGGCCCATCGTGGGCTCTCCACAAATATTTATTAACTAGAAGAACAAGTGTGGTCCGCCCACTGCTGCCAACCAGGGCACATCCTCCAGTGAGACACTTTCGCCCTTTTAGAAGAAAGCCTGGAGCCGGGCCCCACACCCTCATGCTGACGGAGCCCATGGCCTGCAAGCAGACCACAGCGGGGTGCAGAACGGCTAGCCCCATGTCAGCAGGGTGCTCGTTGTCCGCGCCCACAGGAGGCGCCCCCGGCCAGCATCACCCCAGTGACCTCCATGGCACTGTGGGAGCGACGGCTGGGCAGAGCAGTGCCCGCCCTCCGTGGGCCGGGCCGGGCCGGGCCAGCAGGTTCACACACTGCAGACAAGTGTGAGCGCCCCTGACAATAGGCCTTTGTCCTGGGCCTGTGAACCAGCGTCGGCTGAGCCCTGGGAGGGCCAAGGAGGCCGGGTCTGGAGCCCAAAGGTCACTGGGGCCAAAGACACTGGTCCTGGATGGCCACCAGCAGTGCCTGTCCCTGGGGCCAGGGGAGCACCAGGGACATCACAGGCAGACGTGCCCTGGTCATCTGCGAACAGGATGTAAGAGGGAGGAAATCCCTCTCCACGGAGCACTCACTGTACGCCAGGTCTTGTGCCCCGCACCTCACGGCCCCCAACCTCATCTCGCCTCTGTGAGGGGCACGTTGTCACACCTATTACACAGATGGGCAAACTGAGGCTCCAAGCAGTACAGTGGCTCAGCCACAGTCACCAGGACCGCAGAGGTCTCTGCCTCCAAGGCCTGTTCTCTCTCCCCGCCTCCAGATGGACTTTCCCTCCTGAAACATCCACTCCCCTCTCACCTCTGCCAGGACCCAGCTGGGAGGGACGGCCTGTGGGCCCCAGCAACACCCCCCACTCAATCCCTGTTGCTTCAACCCCCCTGGGCCCCTGGCTCCCTCCGGGTCATTCAGAGCGTGGGAACTTGCTACAAATCTTCTTGCCCTGGCCACCTGCCAGCCGCCCTGTAACACTCCCTCCGCCCCCAGGATGGGGCAGGAAAGACACCCTCGCCCTCCAGCAGCTGGGCAATGGCTCCCGGGGACAGACCCTCGGTGCATCGCCCAGACCAACGGAGGCCCAGGGCTGGACGCTCACCACCCCTCCTCTCCCATGGACCAAGCCCCGGTGCCCACAGGTGGGAAAACAGAGGCTAAGGAGCCTTGCCCAAGTCCACTGAGGCTGCAGTCAGGCACAGGAACTCGAACTCCGGAAAACGGGTCCAGTATTCAAATTCAGACATTTCTGCAGGTGCATGTGCACTTGGCGGAGCTGGTGGTTACACACTCACAGCCCCTCCTGGCCTCCCACTAGACACACAGGATGCCCAGGACAGCACAGCACCGTGCAGACAGGATGCACGGGAGGCTGGTGACAACAGCTGGGAGACCCACCTGCTCCTCAATGCCCTCTTCCTGCAGGGTGACACCAAGTCAACAACAAGGCACCATCGGGAGGGACTGAGCAAGTGTGCACATGCCGCCACATGAAGCCTCACAAGCTCTCAAGGTCAGAGGCAGAGCCAGGGCCAGCACCCAAGGGACACTGCCTCAGAAAGCGGCCAGAACTCCTTCCGTGCGTCCATCCGAGTGTGCCCAAGGGGACGGGCCAGTCCTCCATCGACAGAAGACCTGCAGGAACTATCTGCTGGCGCACGAGAAGCGCGGACGCCAGGCCAGGGAAACAGCCCTGGTTCTCCCCCAGGGAGGGGAGGGCCTGTGAGGAGAGGAAAAGGCCAACCAAGCCCTCCAACCCGTACGACACATTGGCCATCGTCAGTGTGAGTGTATGTTATGTGGGGCCCAAGACAATTCCCCTTCCAGGGTGGCCCGGGGCAGCCAGAGGGTGGACACCACTGTTGTGAACATTTGGGGCAGCACTCAAGCCACTGCAGGCCTCCTAGCTCCTCCTGGCCTCACCTCCTGCCCTCCGGTGGGGCTCCCTGCCTGTCTCTCCCGAGGGGCAGGGACGACTGTCACCCGTCGGTGGGTGCTCCGCCCTGAGGACGCCCCAGACTTCTCTCCATCCTTTCCCCATGGCGCACGGGCTCTCGGCTCCGCGTCTGACCAGCATCGCCCCCTGCCCATCCCCCTTCCTCCTTCTCCTCTTCCTCCTCCGTCACAGGAGCTAAGGTTTGACACTTGACTCTATGACGGGCCTGAAGTACGCAAGGCGTTCTAGCGCCGCTTTCTCCCAGCACCCTGGGAGGGAGGTGAAATCACATGGCCAAGGTCACGCAGCTGGGCGACCTCGACCATGCCCCTTACAGAGGGACTCCAGAGGCCGAGGGAAGAACTGGACAATCACTATTTGCCCAGCGAGTGAATGAGTGACCACAGGTGTGAGTATTTTAAAGCCCAAATTTTATCTTGCTTCTGCCGTGCGTGAAACCCTCTCCGTGACCTTCACACTCGATCCCAAGCTCTTCGCCCGGCACTCGCAGCCCCTGGGCAAGGGTCCAGCAGCCCCTGCTCACCCTCCATGCCCACCTGCACGTGACCTCCCGGGAGCCTTCTGGGCCGTCACAGCGGAGTTGGTTTCTCTGCTCCCAAGCTCCTCTGTTCCAGCTCCTTTGCAGTAGTCCTGCCTTCCCACTGGCCCTCGGGACCCTAATGTCCGGGGTTGAATTATGTCCCCCCCAAACTCGCATGCTGGGATCCTAATCCATGCTACCTCAGGCTGCGATCGTAGTTGGATCGAGTTAAAACGAGGTCCTTAGGGTGGGCCCTGATCCCACATGCTGAGGACGCCGCCTCGCCCCGTGGCCCCTCCCCGATACGCCCCGGAGACATCGCTCCCCCCATTCTACGGATGAGGACCCCAAGGCTCGGAGTATCGAAACTGCTCGGCCAAGATCACAACCAGGGATGCTCCAGGATTCAAACGCAACGCGGCAGGAGCCCGAACGTCCAGCCTCACGTCCCAGATGCCGCTCGTGGCCCAGCCTCCGCGCGCGTCGGCGCGCATGCGCACGCCAGCCCTGGACCCGAGAGGCGCGCGTGGCCCAGCCTCCGCGCAAGTCGGCGCGCATGCGCACGCCAGCGCTGGATCCAGGAGGCGCGCTTGGCTGGGAGCAGGCTCGAGCCGCCCGGCTCTGCCAGTCCTCCGGCGGAGCATATGCGTCTCGGGGACGGAACAGTCGTATGCTCTTTTTACCCACACGGAGTATTTTGCATGTTCCTCTCTCAAACACCACACGCGTGCCCATCGCCATGTTGCGTACTCCCCAGAGATATTTTCTCTCCTGTGTTTTACCCCACACAGCGGCTGTCTTCTGAGAAAAGAAAACGACCAAGGGACAGAGTCTGGTGGATGTTCCAGCCACGCACGTATCCAGCATCATTACCCTGCAGAGAGCAGCGTTTGGGCCTCAGTTCCCCAGCAGGCAACTGCATTACGTAGCTGGCCAAACGCAGTTAGCGGGGTTGGCAACACACTTGAGCTCAGGGGACACCACAGGCTTCCAGGAGCCCCCGTGTACAGGGGCGGACACGGCAGAGTGACACCTGCTCCAGGGACGGTGCCTGGAGGAGCGTCGTGTGGGAAGACGGAAGTGAGCACCTATGTCACTTTTCTGATTCAGTGTTGCCCACCATCTTCAGGAGATACCCCTCATAGCACAGAAGGTCTTTCATGATCTACACCCCAATTATCCTGCTAGCCACTTGCTTTGACATACCCAAATAGCCACCCACCTACCCAGTCACACCTTTGTGTGACAAGTGCACACACGCCCACACACGCACATACATGCCCATACACATGCACACACACATGAACACACATGTGCACGTTCACACACCCTGCACACACAGATGCGCGTGCGCACGCACACAAATGCATGCACACCTGCACGTGCACACGCATGCCCACTCATGCCCACACATACACATGCATGCACATGTGTACATGCACATGCACACATGAATGCACATGTGTGCACGTGCACACCCTGCACACACAGACACACACACACATGCAGGCACTCATGCACACACCCATACGTGCACACACACAAGTGCGCACATGTACACGCATACACGCACAGCACGCACCATGCCGTCTCCTCTGTCTGGAATGCCTGTCTCTACCTTCCCACTCTCCCATTCACAGGGTGAGCAGCCACTGATGCTTCAAGTCTAAGACCAAGAGCCACGCTCCGTGGAGGCTGCCCGGCAGCCCGCCCTCCACCTCAGCCTGGAACCCACTGTGTGTGGAGCCAGATTCGCACACAAGGTGCCTCCTGGACCTGGAAAAGGACTTGGCATCTCCAAGGCTAACCATACAAGACTGCTGCAGTGTTCTGCTTGCCACTATGCCCCGTGTATCATGTGGTGGGTCCTAGAGACAGAACAATGATCAAGACAGTCCCATGAAGAGAGAAGAAGAGATAGGTAGACTATTTTAGGGCGATGGGAGGCAGAGAAGGGGGTGGCAGCTCAGAGCCGAGGCCCAAGGCAGGCTTCTGCACGGAGACGATACCAGAGGTGAACCCGAAGGACTGGATTATCAGGGTGGCTGATGGAGCAGGTGTCGACCAGACTTAGAGCCCCCATCACCTTATGTGCAGGGGACACTAACTGGTCCTCCACTTGGGAGCTGAGTCAATACCTTACAATCCACAAACATAGAACTAAAGCAGCTTTATAGGTGTGACCCCCAAATTTCCCCCAATATCTCTCTAAAGTGGGTCTTCTCAGGGTTTACTTTGCAACAGTGGAAGGTGACACTCACTGAGGTTAGAGCTCTCCTGTGGGGTCACACCAGCTTCCGAGCCACAGCTGACAAGCACCAGGGCCATCCATCCCCATGTCAAGAGCCACAGTCTGTGTCCCCTCCCCTTACCCCTGGGGGGCCCTGAGGGACGGTAGACATGGAGCCATGTCCCTCCTGAGGTAGGTCACAGGTGGCAGAGCAGTTCCTTCCTGACTCACAGGACAATCCTTGGAACCCAGTCACCACATTGTGAGGGAGCTCGAGGTACACGGGGAGATCACACATGAACGTCCCAGCCAACGACCAGGTCTATGAGGCCAGCCAACGGCGCCCACCAGACACATGTGTGAGGAAGCCACCCAGTGACTCAAGTCTGCCACCCTCAGAGCACAAGCCCCTGAGAGAGCCTGGTGACAGCCACCGAGCTGAGCCCCGTCACCCCCAGGACCAGGAGAGCTAATCATCGTAAGCGAGGGTTGGTTTCTTCTACCCAGCGTGGTCGTGTGCTACACAGTGATAGACACCCAGCACCCCTGCCTTATGAATGACCAGCAGGCTCAGGGTGGTGAGGTGACATGTCCAAAGCTCCATGCTAGGTGCCGGACCCTCGGCCACATCCCAGGAGGGGCAGAGGGAGGTGGAGGCCACACCCTGCCACCCGTCACCCACCGCACCTATTCCATCAAGGACAGATGCTTGCAGCACCACCTCTGTGCAGTGGGTGGGGTGCAACGCGACACGTCCTGGGACAACTACTCGTGGAAAACCTGTGTTTTCTTCACAAAGAACATCTCTCCTGTTTCCTCTCTCTCCCAAATCAGCCTAAACCACCAGAACTATGAAAAGTACAGCCTCCAAGATGTTATTCAATCTGTCGAACGTGCAGCCCCTCATTAGAAGCATAATGACACTTAATAAGAGATAAGGCTTTGTGTGGCAGCATTCGTCGTGGGAAGGTGCAGGCTCACCAGCCTGTCTGCCCCAGGAAAGGCGGGCCACGTGGGTGAAGTGCGGGGAGGAAAACCTGGAGGAGCCAGCTCAGCGCCCCCATGAGTGGGGGACGCTGGGTGTCACAGCCCCCCAGGAGCCGTGCGGCAGCCCAGGCTGAGGCTGAGCGAATTCCTGCCCACACACTTTCTGGTTTCTTCTCGAGCTTCTCCAAGGCAACAGATTTTCACTCCCTTTCATGATTCCTTTGTGCCCAGAGGAAGAAAGAAGTTCGCCTGTCCTGATTCCATACCTGCCAGGCACTGTGCTGGCCACGTGCACCTATCCCCAGGCCTCAAGTCACCCTGGGAGGTGGGTGTACTACTGGTGGGGTGACCCTGGGCTGCGGAATGAGACGAGACAGGTGTGAGGGCCCTCTCTGACTCTCGACGGCCGTGCAAACGTGATGCTCAATAAACAAATGCCGGTGGGATGAAAAAGTAAAATTAAGGCCTTGCCCCGGTTCTTCCCCTCCCACTCCCTCTCACCATCACCCATCACCATGCACAAATGCACATGCCAGGTTTAACCCTGCTGAAGACTGAGGTCATGGTCCCCAAGGTGGACGGATACAAGGCAGGGGGTTGCCACTGAGCCATGGACCTCTGCACCGAATCACAGCCTCACCGTTAGCCACAAGCAGAACAACACCCTGTCCTCCCAGACCTGAGGCAGCTGAAGGACATGGTCCGACTCTCAAGGGAGACTAAGAATCACATGTCTGACTGCCCAGCCTACTGTGGGACCTGGGACAGCAGAGAGAGTGGGGACAGTGTTGTCACAGCAGCCTGGAGGGCCCCAGAACAGCTGTGTGTGGTGAGGAATCATAGTGGAGTCTAGTAGGTGACCAGCAGTAGCCAGAATCCAGTACACTTTCTGTCACCCCAAGACGCTCTTGGAAAAAGCCAGATGGCCCACTGGCCCCAGCCCTGCTCTCACCAAGAGCACCCAATGTTTATGAGGTGAGTGGCCAACATCAGCTTTGCTAATGACATCACTAACTCCTAAACAGCAACCACACACTGCACCTCACACTCCACACCTGCACCTTAACTCAAACAACCGAAAACAAAGTTGCAACACAGTGCTTAAAATTCAGGGCCCCAAAATTCAACAATTTATAGGAGAATGGTCCCTACCAGGGGCCATGTGCTTGCAGGGCCCAAGCCCCCGCTCTTAGAAGACTTTATCCAGGCCCCCCGAGTGCAAACACCTATTACAGATCACCCCAGGGCCTGGCACGAGGGCACTCGGCGAGTATCTTTTGAATGAATTAGGCGCTATCACATATTTTATATCATTTCATAAAGGATGCTGCTTATCACACCATCTGAGCCTCGGTTTCCTAGATAAAATAAGGATAATATTACCTGCCTCACAGTGTTACAAGATGAAGTGAGGTAATATATGTACCGGGTCTATGCATCTACAACAATCAATTTATGTTTAATTAAGTTCAGCAAATATTTAATCACCATCATCATTGTTATTAGCTATCATTTATTTAGTGTCTGCTAAGTGCTAGAGGCTTCCTAGGCTTCCTAGACTTCCTAAATTCTCATAATCCTTCGAGGATGATTGCCTTTATTGTGCAATATTTATGAGAGCTAAAGAAGTAAAGGGGTAGGGCTAGACTAATACACTGACTCTCACTCCCAGAGTTGGGCAGAGCTGGTCCCCTGAGGCACCCTGCCGTACCAAAACCAGACTATCCTGAATAACAAAGACTTTGAACAAACACATTGTTGAGCTTGCAAGGTATGTGGAAGTCTCCAAATTCCCCCCTACTTCTCCCCAAAATGTGAGCTAGACCTGAAGCTGGGATAAGCTAGCAGTGCACAGAAGGCAGGAGTTTGCTTGCCTTGAGGGTGAACACCCGTAATGCTACTGCAATTAGGATTCTGAACTTACGGCCAAGAGCAAGGCAGAGAAGCCGGCTCCAGTCATGCCGTGAAGATCCGGGAGGCTCAGTGGGAACAGAAGTGTTTCCAGGTCTTTGGTGTCCCTGACTCAGAGCAGAACAGATAGATATCTATGGAGTAAAGCCACCAGCATCTCCAATTTGGGGCCACAAGAGCCCCACAGATTAAAGATAAGCAATGACTTCACAATGAAAAGTTACAAAAACAGAAGGAGGCAAGTGCCCACGAGTAGCAGTGCCAGCAAACAACAGATTTGAACAGCCAAAGGCTGCGGATGCTGAATGGTCTGATACCTCATAAATGACATCGATGTGTGAAATATATAAAGATTATAGGACCATAAAGATGAAAATCAACAAGAGATTCAGGAATGGCCAAACAGGTTTGAAAAACAACCAAGTGGAACTTCTAAAAGTGAAAGTGTTATTTTTAAAAAACACAATGGACAGTTGATTATCCACACCAAAAATAAAACTTGTAAATCCAAGAATAAGAGCCTGATTAAATTACCAAAATACAAGGGCCAAGGACATAGAAAATATAAAGGTAAGTGGAAGAGTTATGAAAAGTAAAATGAGAAGCTGTGACATATATCTCATTTGAGTTCCAGAAGGGAATGCAGAGATAATAGAAAAGCGGTATTTAAACAGATAACACCTGAGAATTTTCTAGAAGAGACAGACACCATAAATCCAAGATTCAGAAATCACAATATATTCCAAGTAAGACTAAGTGTTTTAAATCCATTCAGACATCCTAGAGTGAGTCTCTAGAACACCAAAGACAGAAATAAGATTTGAAAGCAGCCAGACAAAAAGAAGAGTTCACCCACGAAGGAGTGACGGTAAGACCGACAGCAGACTTTTCTGCTCCAGTGATGGCAGCCAGGAGACACGTAAGGGTGCCTTCCAAGTGTGCAGATGCATTCATTGCCCGGCCAGAAGGGTGTACTTCACACAACTGGGTACCCAGCAAGAGCAAAGGTGGGACAAAGATTGGGTCAGATATGTATGTGATTGGTGCCAAACCAGCAGCTCTTCCCTAAGGAAGGAAGGAAAATGATCACCAAAAAGGTAATGCAAGGAATGGTGAGCAGGAACCGTGTTAAACGTGTATATAAGACTAACAGAATATTGTGTGAATCAAATAGTAGTAGTCAAATTTGTAAGGTCACAGAAAATAGAATTAAAATATTAGACAACAATACATGTAAGTTGAGAGGGTGAGGTTTTGATTTTGGATATTCTAAGATCCTTTTCTTTTTCAAAGGAGGTTAAGATCTTGTTAAATTTAGTATGTTGTTAGGTCATGCGTGCATGGTAAAGTGTCTAGGACAATCAGAAAAATAATAGAAAGCAGAATAAATTTCAAAGCAACAGAGGGAGAGTAAAAATAGAATGAAGAAAAAAAAACAAATGAATATATTTTTTTAAAAAAAGAAAACCTCAATTCAAAGGTAAGAAAGAAGAGAAATATAGAAAAGTGGGAAAAACAATCGTAAACTAGGATAATAGAGAAAAGTAAATCAATAGTCTAAATAAACATAAATCAACTAAACCAAGCAATCCAGGGCACCCAGGTGCCCATCAGCTCTTTTTAAATGCAAGAACCATCCTGCTGTGCCCATCAACTAGTTTAAGAAGTAAAATATTATCAGCAAAATGTATCCTTGCAGGTCATAAACCCATCGTCACCAACAGAAAAAGGAAATGACTCTTCAGTTCAGTGTCTACTATAATCATCCATTCCCATATCATAAATATCACTGCATGCACATACACACATGCACACACATACACACACGTACACACATACACGCATGCACTCATGTGCACACACGCATGCATGCACACACATGCACATATGCATGCAATGCACATGTATGCGTGAACACACATGTGCGTGCACACATGTTCTGCACATGCACATGCACGCGCGCACATGCACACACATACACACATGCCCACATGCACACATATACACATACACACATATACACATACACACATGCCCACATGCACACATATACACATACATACACACATGCCCACATACACACATGCACGCATGCACACACACATACACACATGCACTCATGTGCAAGCACACATGCATGCACACACGTGCACACACGTGCACATACACACATGTGTGCATATGCACAGATGCACACGCATGCATGCACACGTGCATACACATACACACATTAACACAAGTGTGCATGCACTCACGCCCTGCACATGTGCGCGCATGTGCGTGCACGCAATACATGCATGCACACGTGAGCGCACATGAGCACATTCTGCACATGTGCATGTGCGCGCGTGCACATGCACACACATACACACATGCCCATGTGCACACATGCCCACATATACACATACACACATACACACATGCCCACATGCACACATACACACATGCACACATGCACACATATACACATACACACATGCACACATGCATAATACACACACGTATGAGCACACGTGCGCACGCACATGCACACACATACATGCACACACACACGCATTTTTTCACTCAATATTGTGTTCATGAGGTTTGTCCATTTGGGTACATGTAAATTGAGTTCATTAATTTTCATTGCTGTGTGATTTTTTTGGTAAGATTATGCCACAACTGAATTATTCCTTCTCCTATTGGTTGGCATTGCTATTACAAAAACTGCTTATATCTGCAAACATTTCTCCTACGGTAAAAGATTTAGGTATGGGATTTCAGGGTCATGGAATGCAAAGTATTTCTAATTTTGCTGGATATTGACAAATTGAAAGTCATTGTGGCATAGTGCCACATTACTGGCAATGGCAGAGTGGGTGATTAGGACCGACTTCCCCACTGTAAAACCTAGAAAATCTAGATAAACATTTGCCTTAAGTGCCTGGAGGCCTCAGAGGGTTATCAGGACAGTGAAGGATTACAGGTTGAGATCTAGGAGAAGGAGGAATCTCTGAGATGGGATCAGCTGGACAGCTTTGCCCCTAACGGTGCCCACTGACTCTGGAAGAGGAGGCTGAGAGGCCGGCATTTTGACAAATTAATGGAACCAGGGGAACAAAAAGCAAAATTCAGGGATCACCATTAGAGGGGATTTAGTGCACCACCAACACTAAAAGTGGTATCCAGTTTCTCTGATTCTCTTTCCTTCCTTCTTGGCTGTTTGTGGAGGAATTCACTGGGTTTTGCTTTTTCACTGATGCTGAAAAAGATCCACCCTGGGAGTCAGGGCAAACCATTCTGTCCTTCAAAGGGATTGGAGCCCCGTTGCAAACTTCTCCATCCGTAATTGGGTTAAGGACAGCTGGCATTGCTAGTAGCCTATGCCAGAATCAATCATTAAACCTAGCCCTCAGTTAATCTCTAGTACTCAGTCATGAAACCAGCCATACAGGGAACCAAATCAATATGGCTGAAAACAAACAGGTCCAACATAATATGGAAACTCCCACACAGGACCTCCAGGTAATGGAGGTATCAGACCCAGCCTTAAAAAATAACTTATTATGTTCAAGAAAATAAAAGAAAGGATTGAGAATTATACCGGAGAAACAGAAACTATGAAGATGAATCAAATAGAAGCTCTAGACTGAAACATGGAAACACTAAAATTAAAAATTTAATAGATAGGTTTAACAACAAATTAAGATACTGCTGAAGAAAAAAATATTAGTAAACTGAAAGATATGTCAGAAGGAAAATCTAGAATGATACATGGAGAGACCTGAGGATAGGGGGAGGTGTAAGAGACTCGTCAGATATCGCAAAGGGGTCTCACATACACAAAAGTGAAGTCCCAGGAGAACGGGGCAAAGAGCGAGGCAGAAGCAGTATTTAAGGAGATCATGACTGAAATTTTTTCAAAACATGACGAATTATATTTAGAAAAATTCGAGAAGCACTATGAACCTCCAAGCAACATAAATACCAAGGAAACCACGCCCAGGCACATTACACTAAAGGAAACCACATTGTACTAAAACTATTAAAAACCAAACGCAAAAGGGAAATCTTAAAATCAGAGAGAAAGAGAGGAAACCAAATAGAAGAATTACCTTCAAAAGAGCAGTAATACTGACATCTGACTTCCCAACAGAAACAACAAAACCGGACGACAATAGAACGCTGTCTGCAAACTATTGGAAACAAAATCTGCCAACCTCGAATTCTCCAGCAGAAATATCCTGCAGCAACGTAAAGTGAAGACATTTTCAGATTGGCAGAAATATATCTTTGGGCAGAGAATATTCACATAAAGGAAACACTGAACGGTCTTCTTCGGGGAGAAGCTTGGAAATGTAAGAAGAAATTGAAACAATGACCGAGGTGGATGTGTGGATACGTGGCAATGAACACCAGCTGTATACAAAATAATGGCGTGTGGGGTAATGGACCAGATAGAGAAACAAAATGCATGAAAACTATGATGTATGAGTAGGAGTAAATGAAGTGAAACTCTAAGGCCCATGCATTACCCAAGAAGTAGGGGAAGTATCGTTTTATATTAGATGGTAAGAACAAAAAATCAAAGGTTTTTGTTACCGCCTCTGGTCCATAGATGCCCAGGGGTCCCAGCAGGGTCCACAAAGTCAAAACGATTTCCAGAACAATCTGAAGGCATTCCTTGCCTCTTTTTATTCTGTTGACAATGACACTGATGGTGCAAAACCTACAGTGCATGGAACTGCTGCAGCCTTAGTGGCGGTGGCAAGAACCCCACTGCGAGTCCCCGCCACGCGCTTGCAGAGGGAAAACAATAGAAGCCAATTTTATTTGACTCTCCTGCACGGAACAGTCAAAACAGCAATAATTTTTATTAAACCGGGGCCCTTGACTACACACTTTTAATGCTCTGTGTGATGAAATGAAACATAGGCATAAAGCACAGCTACTGCTCCCCAACATAAAGTGGTCGCCCCAAGAAAAAGCACCCATGTGATTAAGTTATGAGGTGAACTAGGCACTTCTGAACCCACCCCACCAGCCCTGGAAGAACAGCAGACACTCTGGCTGCTCCGACTTGGATCTCTGGCAGGCATCCATCCTCTCACACACTCACAAAGTGAGCGTGTCACCGTACGGAAAACAATGTACAGCGCCTGGGATCAATCACATCATTTCAGCTTTCAAATAAAAATCAGAATTTTTGGAAAATTTGTATGGACCGCCATGAGCTTAATGGGTCCCCAATAGTTAAAGACTTTTCTGATAAGATCAATGTTGCCATAAACACATGTCATTTTCTTTATGTCGTATAATCGAACGTGCCAACTTGGAAGACCTGCAGAACGCAGTGGAGCAATGTTTCCCGAAGGACCAACGCGCGGCGGTGTGAAGTTATGCACGACGGGACAATCCCGTCCAACCGTCAGGGGGAACCATGGGTCTTCATGAAGCCAAGTGTGAAGAGTTCATTGATAGGGTTTCAGGTTCCAAGTTGTAACTAACCTTTAAGAAATGACCACGTGGGAAAGATGGGTGTAGGGCCGGAGAATACCCACCATACTCTGAAAAGGCTATTAAAAATACTCCTCTTTTTCCAAGTACATCTCTGAATAGGCCAGATTTTCTTTATGTATCTCACCCATAACAACAAATTGAGTGCAGAAGCAGCTATGAAATACAGCTTTTATTAAGATAGATAGATAGATAGATATTAAAGAAATAATGCCAAAATAGAAAACAATGCCATCTGCTCAATTTTTTTTGGTTTCAGAAAAGACATCTATTTTTCACAAAAGTAGGTTCTCCCTATGAACTAGTATTTATTGTTACTTTTAAATGAATTAATAAATATTTTAAATTGTTGTCAGTTTTAAATTTTAATACGATGAAATACTGATAGATGTAGCCCCGATGAATGAAATAATTTTTGGTGTTTTCCACAATATTTAGGAATATAAAGGAGTCCTGACTTCAAACTGTTTGAGAATCATTGTTCCAGGACAACCATCAAAAGAATAGCTAAAGAATGTAAAATATCTTTAAAAGAAGGGAGGGAAGAAAAGAATAATACAACAAAAGACTCGGTAAATCTAAAAGAAGACAAAAAAGGAGAAAAAATAACATAGATCAGACAGAGGAAATAGACCACATCAGTCATTACATTAAGTGTAAATGCACAAAGACTGTAGGACAGAATTTTAAAAACAAACAAAACAGAATCCAATCATACGCTGCTTACAAGATGCTCGCTTAAAATACAAGGACACGGGAAGGTCAGAAGTATAATAAAAGGATGATGAGATACCTCAATGCAAACCTAGGCAAGGGAATGCTCCGTTAACATCAGACATTGGAGACTCCAAGAAAGGAAATAGGACTAGACAGAAAGAGGGACATTTTCTAAAATACAAAACCCCATTTGCCAGGAAAACGTGGTAATTTTAAGTGGGCACGTGCCTAATAACATAGCCTCCAAACACTTGCAGCAAAAAGTGACAGAAACAAAAGGAGAAGTAGACAAAGCCACTATCACAGTGGAAGATTTTGACACTTTTTTTTCAGTAATGGATAAAACAAGTGGACCAAAAGCATTAGCAAAGATATAGGAGTTCTGAATAACATAATTAACCAATTTGACTTAATTCGCATTAATAGAACCTTGCACCCAACAACTGCCGAGTGTGCCTTTGTAAACATTTACCGAAACGGACCACATGCTGAGCCGTAAAGCAAGTTCCAACACGTTTGAAAGGATTAAACTCCCACAGATGACCTTCTCTGCTCCAAGTGGTCAGCTAGGCATCCACAACACAATAAGCTGAATGTGTTTGGAAATTAGGAATTTGGAGGAATTAAGAAATACACTTGTAAGGAATACATAAACAAAACATCACAACGAAAATTAGAAAATACTTTAAATGATAATGAAACTGCATTGCATGATAACTTGTAGAATGCACAAATACCAGGGATAGAGAGAAACTGGTGCAGCCTTAACTCAAGCTCGTCCAACCCGTGAGCTTGCGGCCCAGGGTGGCTCTGAATGTGGCCTAACACAAGTTCATCAAGTTTCCTAAAACACATGAGACTTTTTTGTGTGACTTTTTTCTTTTTATGCTCACCAGCTATCGTCAGCTTGAGTGTATTGTGTCTGTGGCCCAGGGCAGCCGAAAGGTTGGGCACCGCCGCCTTAACTGTACGTATTAGAGAAAAGGCTGAAAGGTGGAGATGCAAACGTCCACCCTAGTCACTAGGAGAGGACAATGGCAAACCAAAGAAAGCGACGGAAGGTCTGGGGCCCGCCCTCTCCTGCAGTCCACAGAGGGGAGATGGTGATGGGCTGTGGGGGGACGGGACAGTGGTCAGCCCAGGAGCCCAGCTCCCCCGAAACGTCAGCTCCACCCGCCACCCACCCTGCGTCTTTGCCTGCTCTGCCAGATAGTTTGCTAACCTCGTAATACGGTTTTAACTCTCAGCTGCCGGATTGCCAGGAAGGTCGAGACGTTTTCGTATGTTTAGAGGCTCCTTCTCCTATTCATTCTGTGATTTGCAGACGGCCTTTCCGTAGTCAGCCTTTGCCTGTTGCATGTATTGCAACTATCTTGCCCTAGTTTGCAGACTAGCTCTCACTCCTGTTAGGGTCCATTTCATTGAGCAGAAGATGTTCATTTTAAGTTGGTCCTGTGTATCGGTACTTTCTTATGCTTTTTCTTTTGGGTTTGTTTCAAAAGGTATTTTGTGCCCGCACCCCCCCCACCAAGTAAGATATTATATTCTATTATATATTCTTCTATGTGTTGAAGCTTCTCTTTTCCCACATAGGTCATAATCCACCTGAAACTTATCTGGGGGGTCGTGCAAGGCTGATGCCACTTTTACAGGACATGAAATTAAGGCTCAGGCTGTGAATGGACTTTGTGGCCTGTAAATGGCAGAGCCTGATCCAAACCACATGGCCGGTCCGCAGCACCCACTGTGGCTTCTGGAAGCCTCGGGTGTGACCTATGCTCGGCTACTGGCCCTGGGACAGGTGTTAGGGACACAAACACCGGCTGGACCCAGGCCACCCGTGGAGGGCCAGGACGGACGCTGTGACATGGAATGTGCAGGTTATATGACCCCCGGGACGGGGGGCACTGCAGAAGCCAGCATTGGGCCAATCCAAGGCCCTGGGGGCAGGCTGAGACCCTGCCTCAAAAGCCACGGCTGCACAAATAAGGTGCTTCTTCATAGTTACGCAGGAGCAAACCAACCCTCAGGAAGCCGAAGTAGCCAGCCCAGCATTGCGCATGGAGGAAGGTAGCAGGAGCAAAATTGGCAGTCATGCCTGTGGGACTGAAGTCTGGTCTCCCTCACTCTTTCGGCGTGGCAATGCAGGGGAAGATGAAACGGCAGGAAGGCGGCAGCAGCTGTGGGCGCCCACCCAGACACCCCAGCTGCCTGACCCCCATTCCCAGCTCGGGACCTCTGCAGCCGGAGCTTCCAGGTTCCACGGGGGCGCAGCAGCCATGTCAGGGTTCCGTGTCCCAGCCACACCCGGCCTTGCCAGCTGCAGCCAGTGCTCCAGCTACCCACCTCCAACACATGCATTCTCACACGCACACGCACACATGCACACTCACACACACACTCACACATGCACACTCACACGCACACTCACATGCACTCACACACGCACACATGCACACTCACACGCACACTCACACACACTCACACATGCACTCACACACGCACACTCACACGCACGCACACATGCACACTCACACGCACTCACACACGCACACTCACATGCAGTCACGCACACTCACACGCACTCACATGCACACTCACATGCAGTCACACACACTCACACACGCACACTCACACGCACTCACACACGCACACTCACACACACTCACACACGCACACTCACACACGCACACTCATACATACATATGCGCATTCACACACGCACACGCACATGTACACATATTCACATACACACACGCCCACACGCTCACATACTCATGCATGTGCACACGCACGTGCTCACTCATACTCACACACGCACACGTACACACACACTCGCATGCAGGCACGCACACAAACATGCTCGCACATGCACGCGCACACACTCACACTGACATGCATGCGTACACACACACATGCACGCGCACAAAGGCACACATGCACACTCACACTCACGCGTGCACAGGCACACACGCACACTCACACATGCACACATGCACACTCACACGTGTACACACACTCACACGTATGTGCTCACACACTGCCCTGATACCCTGTGCTGCAGCAACACCCTTCCAGCAGAACCTAAGCTGGGGAGCCGGGCAAACCCAGCTCATTTCTGAATCTTCACTCGTCAGCTCACCCTTCTGTCCGACTGTCCAAGCCTGTCTGTGGCCGGTGCTCGGTGACCCTGGGAGCCCACCAGGCATGTGCCTAGGGCTCCGAGGACACCACAAAGTTCAACTTCAGGAGCTCACCAGACTTCCGCAATCAGAAAACCTGAAAAGCTGGTATCTGAAATCGCACGTCTGTGTAAGGTCTGTGTCAATGTGGGGGAAACGTGCGTTTGACTCCCACGGGGCTCTGGGGTCATCATCCTTCTCAGCTTAGAGCTTGGAAAGGGCTGAGTTTTGCCCTGAGCGACTCAGCCCATAAGGATGTTTCTCCAACTTGATTTTGAACTAGCTGTTCTCTCTTTTTCTGACCCTTTCTGTGTCTTCCTTCCTCTTCCTCTCCTCTCCTCCCACCCCCCCCCTCACACACACACACACACACACATCCCTTCCACTCTGAACTACACATAATTATTTCCAACCCTAAAACACTTCACATTTGGTGAAAAGCACTTCAGTTTCACAGTGATTAGAGATTGAAGATCCGTCGTTTAAAATTTAAATTAAACCGATTAAAATTACAGGAGCACTTCACAAGTCTTAAGCAAATAATTATTTTTTACAAACAGATCCAAGAGGTCGTGCGGAGCCAGGTATGACAGAGAAGCGAGCAAGTGGCCGGACCTGATCGTGGGAGCCAACCTCAGGGCGGGCTGCTCCGCCCTGGTCGGGAGGGGCGCCCCTGGCAGCCTCCCCACATTCTGCATTCTGGGCAAGGACAGACAACGGGGTTCCTACTGCTCACAGAAACCAGGCAGGATGCTGGGCCTTCCAGCCAAGGTCCCCCAAAGAGTGAGGCTCCAAGTGCCTCTTTGGGGCATCTAGCACACACGGAAGTGGTCTCGGTCTCTGGTCCCTGCCCAATAACACACGCGTGCGCCCTGGCAGAGGGGCCGCAGGCTTTGGGGTCCCCAGACCGTGCAGAGGTCCTCAGGTTGATCAGGCTCGTTTTGGTCCTGGACGTGGGAATGCGTGAGCCAAGCCCCGCCCTCGTGGGGCTCAGCCTGGCAGAGGAGAGAGAACACAAGCGGCAGCGAGTCTGCGGGCGAAGCAGAAAGCTGTTGGTACCCCAACAGAGCAAAGACGGGGTTAGAGCCAGGGTCCTCCGGGCTGTGTGCGCTGGGATCTGCAGGGTAAATAGTTTTCGGGGGCACAAACAGCACAGAGACATTCAAAAGATCGTGACGTGTTCCTGCTGCAGAACGAAGAAGTGTCTCAAGTTCCCTCCTCTCTTGCCGAGTTGGAAGCTGAGTCGCACAGGTGTGAAGTCCCCACAGGAGGGGACACAGCTCCGACGCTGTAAGCTCAAACCCACGTCTGAGTCCCACCTCCCCAGAACTTGTCAGTCCCTCTATGTTGACATCCGAGGCCTGAGATCCACGTTTTCCGCCCTTTTTTTTCTCTCTTTATTTTGGGCCCAACTGCAGCCTCGGATCAGCACCGACACACCCACCTGCTCTTCAGCTGCCCTGGGCCCCGGGCCACTGTGCCACCGCCACACCCAGCCGGAGGGAGGGAGGCGGGGGGGCGCGGGCTGCTGGGCTGAGAGGCAGCTGGGACAGCGCGCAGGAAACGGTGCGGGGTCTGCGTGGCGAGGGGAGGCGGCAGCCCAGCCCGGCCTGGCCCGGCCCTGCCCAGACGCAAAAACAAACCTGGGGCCAGGTTTCCACCACCTGGGGCGGCCCCGCCCCGGCCACCCGGCTCCCCGCCTCCTGGAATCCTTGCTGGTCGCGTTCCCGGTGCCCTAATTAGGTTCCAAGACCAGAATGATGCAGGCGGCCCCCTGTGCTCCGTCGCTCCGTCGGGGGGTTGTGTCCTGTGGCGGTCATTGAAACTCCCTCCCAACGACTGAAGAAACCGTTTTCTAAATGAGAATCCAATCTGGCGCTTCGGGGCGGTGGGAGGCGGATGGGAAGTTAGTGTTCATGGGGACCAAGCTTCTTGTGGGGATGATGGAGTTTGGGGGTGTAGGTAGGGGTGATGGCGCTGCAGCAGCGTGACTGCTGATGTCACTGAGCTGCGTGCTCAGGCACGGCGGCACTGGTTAGTATTACGTATGGGCACGTTACCGTAGTAAGAATAATGAGCCCCTGCGGTGTCTTGAGAAAGGGCAAGGGATAAAAAGGTCTTCGGTGACGATGACTTCACAGGGTGACAGAGGGGGAACACTTCTAGACTTTCGGGAGGTCATTGACCCATTGGCTCATTGGGGAATGGCTGTTGGGACTATCTGGGGGCCTCTGGAACACCTCCCTGCTCGGGGGACGTGTATGCAACTTAGAGGACAGCAGAGCCATCGCTTTCTACCCAGGAACAACATGGCACCTGTGTCCACTGGAACGACCTCGCCACTGGGCCCTTCCTTAGAACCGCGACCCCGTGTACCTGGCAGCCCGAGACCCCTCACCCTCACGGCATGACCTTGCTGGGGCCACTTTGTCTCCCTGAACCTCACCACCCTCATCTTTTGACTGGGTCTGAAATCCTCGAATGGAAGCAGTCACCCCTTGCACACGTGCCCGCCACGGGCGTAGTGGGTCCTCAGCATGGGCTGCTGGTCTCACCCGAAGAGGAGCCCAGGGCCCGCCTGACAGAGCCCCCGTTCTGAGTGAGCCTCTGGGTCACGGGCGGGGTGGGGGCCTCGGCCTCTCCGTTCAGGGATCCCTGGGACGGCATCCTGCGTGAGGGCGCATATGAGAGGGGAGGGGGGACAGGACATCAGGAGCAAAACCGCTGCTGTGGGGCCCCACCGCTGGGCAGGGAGCGGCTGGCACGGCTGCATGGGGTGAGAGGCCGTGCGCGACGCTTCCGACGTCAGAGGGACAGAGGGAAGGTCGAGCAGCAGGCCGGCTGGCTCTTCTCCCACAGTCCCTCCTCCCCTGTAGATGGTGAACTGTGGGCCCAGAAGGGGTGCCATCTGTCCTGCCCAGGTCAGGGCGGGCTACAGTAGGAGGTCACATTGTCAGAAAGGCCTCCCTCCTGCCCCCACACCAAAACAAGCCAGCTCCCTCTTGACCAAGACCACGTCCCTTACGTGACAGACAGAGGACAGGCTGCTTAGGGAGTCCACCCGGGAGCCTGCTCAGACCTTGTCGCCCACGCTCCCCCTGCACAGCAGTGCCCATGGGGAGGCTTCGAGAGTGTCCCAGGAGAGGCCGCCGCTGCACAGCATTTCTCAGTCTCGTTTGGCCTTTTCACCTATGTTGCCTTGTGGGCCCCAAGTTCTAAGGACACGTTTTGGGCAACGTGGCCTCCCTAGTCCTAACGGCGGCTAACTCCGGCATGAATCCTTCCTGGAGATGTGAGCGGCCTTGGCAACTGAGGTTCCTGGAGCCCCGATTTTGACATCGGTAAAATGGGACCGTGTCCACTACCCACAGGCAGCGGCTGCAGGAATGGAAGAAGACGTTTCATGGAACGCTCAGGGCCGGGGTGCCTGGAGCTCCTCGGGGAGTACCTGAGCACCCCCTTTCGTCACCCGTCACAGATTGCTCTGACCTATCTATTCCCGCATTCGACAAACATTTACTACCTGACAGACTGAGAATGTAACTGCCCCTTTTCCTGCCGCTGCTGCTTTCCGATGTAGACACTGCGGTGGGCATCGGGGCTGAGCTTGCCGCCCACCCACAGCTACGAGTCCCAGGGCCGTGATCAGCAGCCCGGTCCCTCTGAGCCCGCATGCAGGCTCTCTCTACCACACGGGCTCCCGCAGCCAGCCACGCAGGTGCCACGAGGAGCACGGCCAGGGCAAAGTCACAGTGCTTCCCCAAGGAGGTCACAGTGCCCTGGAGAGCTGGAGGCCACCGTGGGAGCCATCCAGTGCTGTGGGTGTTAGCTTCGTTAACCCTGACCTCTACATGGGACGCGTTATGTTGTTTCCCATTTTACCGATGAGAAAAGAGAAGGTTCCGAGAGGTGAAGGGACTCGTCCAAGGTCAGAGCTAGTGAATGCGAACTCCAGGGGCCCTGCCCATCCCCCAGAGTCCAAACTTATCCCGGGAGACTCATTTCCATCCTGAGTGCTGCAAGATCCAGCCTGTTTCCTCATTTGCTGAAGGCCAAGGCTGGCAGTGCTTCACCACCACCCCCCAAATCCATTCAGCACCACCCTCCCCGCTCCAATCCCATCACGGTGACACGGCCAGGGCGGGCTTTGCGTCTAGTGCGACTCTCTATCTTCAAAGGCGATTTCCGCTCCAAATATTTATGGCAAAATACAGAGAGAGCCTTCCTTCACGGGGGCCTGTGTTTGAAGCCGTTTCCCAACGTGCGTGTATTTGACAGTCAAATCTCTCCGGGGGCACACTGAGATCTCGTGGCTGCTGGCACCCGGCCCTGACACCCACCCACCCACACAGTTCATTAAGTCCCCTACCGACGTCCAAGTGGTGGCACTCCCATGAGCTTCGAAGACGCCACGCCCCGTGCGTTCTGGCTCCGCCTCCATCCACGGGGGCCGGTGGCACTCAGGTCAGGCCCTGGGCAAGCTGGCCTCTCTGTGGTGGACCCTCAGCTCCCGGTGAGACTCAGACTCGGGAGCCATTGGAAATCCAGCACCACCATGGATTGGTTAGCTGTGTCAGCTCAACCGAAGGACCTCACCTCGCTATGCCCAGTCCTTGAACTGGACAATGGGGACAACAGTAGTCACTTCCGGATTTTACAAGATAGTTTGTAAAGGTCTTAGAGCGTCGGCTAGCACATAGTGAGAGTTCAAGGAGGGGTAACTGTTGCTGTTTTCTCCTCTTCCTGCTCCCTCTCCTCCTCTTCCTGTCTTCTCTTTCGTGATCCTACACAGAATTCTGCCACTGCTAACAGCCACACATCCTCACGACATGCCCCCCACGCCCCCACCAGCACCAGGATCGCCACCCCTCGGAGGGCCCCGCAGCGACATCTCCGTGGTGCCTTCTAGAAAGAGGAAACTGCAGCTCAGAGTCGGGTCGCCGGGACCCATTTGGAAGCCCGAGTGCATTCGCTGTGGCCCCCGCTGTCCGCTCCTTCCCGAGGCAGCGGGGGTGCGTGGCCTGGGCACAGCCGCGGTGCACGCAGGACTGGTCACTCTCCCGTCTGAGGCCGGGAACACGTGTCCGCTGTGAACTACCGAGGAAGGTCTGGGGGGGACGCTGAAACCAAACCTGTCAGCACATTCCTGCGGCAGGAGAAGTCGCCCCCGCGGATGACACAGCTAAGCGTGGCCCCGCCCTGCACCCCACCCACCCCACCTCACCGGAGTGGCCAGGCCAGGTCAGGCGGGGCCACGCCAGTGTCTCATGGGCCCCTGGCAGGAGCGTCCAAACCCAAAGGGTTCTTTGGGTGAGGTGGCCCCGCTCCAAGGTGTTGACCAAGCGCCCCTCCCTGGCCTTGGCGTGTCCAAGGTTGCATCGCGGAGGGCTGACTGGTCAGGACAAGGCTGGGGGACCAGTGCCAGCTCGCCTTGGGCTCTCTGCACGCAATGGAAAGAAAGCTCTCAGGCCCCGGAGGGCAGGGGTGGGACCTCTCGTTTATCTAGAAGATTCCCAGCAGCGAAAGCCGGGCAGTGAGCTCTACAGGTGTGCTGTTCAGGCAGGGAGCCAGCCGCCTCTCCACCAGGGCCAAGCCCTGAGGACAAAGGCTCGGAAGGGGACAGCAGAGCGGCCTGGAACACAGGAGTAGTCGCGCCATTTGGAGCCAGGCGGGCCTCGCTTTGGGCTGGGCTCCACCACGCAGGCGCTCTGAGACTCGGTCCCCTCCCCAGCAGGAAGGGGTCAGTGGCCGTCAACCCACCACACCCTGACCCGGGCTTGTCACAGGTTCCCCTAGGCCTGGGGACACTAGTCTGGCTCTCACTCAGTCACTTAACAACGGGTTTAAGAACCACCTACTTGGGCCAGCTCAGGCCTCCTTGTCCAAAATGCACTGGCTCACCGGTTCACTCAGTCAGGAAGAGACGCACTTACGGCTGTGGCCAGGCCCAGCGTGACTCCTACTGGCCTTGGCTCCCTCTTCGTTATTCACTCCTGCATTCATTCATTGATCCGTTCATTCAACAGACATTTTGCATCCCCCAAGGTTTCGGGCACCAGTGTCTCTGGAATGTCCTTAGGAATGGGCAAAGTCAGAGCTAAGGGAAAAGAATGGAGGGTTGTTGTTCTGCATGGATCTCAGCTGCCGACGACGTGTGGGGGGTGGATTTTCAACTCATAAATTCTGGCTGTGCCTTCCACTATTCAGCCTTCCACTATGATTATTCCGTTTGCCCGAGGGGCCCTGATTGCCACCCCGACTTCCCAGAGATCTGCAGAAGAAATTCTACGAGCACTGGGAACTGACTCCAGAATCTTCCTCTTACAGGTACGGGCTTTACGAAGACACCGAAAGGGCCATTGCGCTGGAAAAGAACTGTTTCCCCACAGCAACTTCACGTCTGCCTGAGTGAGAGCAGACGACATCCTCACATCTTAAAAAAAATGTTTTTTAATCATCATAATCATCCCAGGCACCACCTGTGTCTGAGTCAGCACGCCCGATTTTGAAGGCAGAATGCTGTGGCCTGCAGGCCCAAGCGTCCAAGTCTATAAATACAGACAGAAGCTGCAAAGTCAAAGGCCAGGCCTTCCCAATCTGTCACCCTTTCCGTGTTGATAAATTATGTACAGCCCTTCGACGGAGGCGCCCCAGGCCTGGGGTCCTGTCGGGGAGCCTCTCCAGTCTGCCGGGGCCTCTCCCTGCCATGGGCTCCGCCCCCCAGCTCAGCCCGCCCCCCGACCTGCTGTCTCCCGTGGGCAGACCAGGTGTGCTCCGTGATGGATGGGCCCCCAGCCCCTCCGTCCTGGAGGCGGGCGCCCGGGTGGCAGAAGGAGCACCCACCGGCCCTTGACAGACGGCAGGCACGTCACAGCTGGAATCGAACGTGTCTTGGGGGGACGTGTGTTTCCTGCGAGCGGCAGCTTCGGGCCTGACCACGCCCTGCGCCCCCCACCCCGTCCCCGTTCCGCCTCCGCCCTGTCCGCACCTCCTTAGGGCCCGCACCGCGCTGAGCGCCCGTGTGAGGGCCTCGGCCCAGGCGGAGAGGCGGACCCGAGCCGGCGTCCCCCCCGTTTTAGACTTTCTCCGTGATCTTCAGACAAAATCGGAAGGAAGGGTGCCACGTCGCCCACCGGCTCCTCAGAATGCAGAGAGGCGGTCGCAAGCCATTTAAGAGGAGACACAGCATCTTACTAAATTTAATCCACGTCTGATTACAGAGGAAGAGGCGGCGCTCGCGCTCCTGCCCCCTCCCCCAACACCTCGTTTATCCTACGGGGCTGGAATATGGCCTTCCCTGCTCCATCTGATTTTTAAGAAAGTAAGATTTGCTAAAGGTCAGTGTATCTCCTGACCACATGTGCAGCCACATTCAAATTTCCCTGCTCTGAGAGTAAAAAGATTCCATCCGTAGAGAATAAAAGCGTGAGGGCATCTCCGGAGCCCGTGGGGGATTTGGAAAGAGAAGACGTTTCATTATCAACGGCAATCACGAGATTTTTAAGCAGTATCTCTAATCTGCTTCCCCCCACACACACACCCCCTCCACCCCTCCACCCCCTGCTCCCCTCACTCCCCCACCCCCGCCTTTTCACATCAAGGTCTTTTTATCTTCCAATTTTGCATCTAAAGACGAGGTGAATACCATTAGCTCAATTCAACCTCAAGTGTAGTCAGATGGGCCTGTGATTTCTGAGCACTCGCTAAGGTCACATTAAAATGTACGAGAGCATTTCGGTGCCTGGGAAGGGGGCTTATTATCCCCCGCGGTGTAAGAGACGAATGTCAGTGGCCGCAGACTTGGGTGAAAACAAAAGACAGACCAGGATTTCAGTCTTTTGTCAGCAAGCTTCTCGGGTTTCTTTTCAGGGCGCTCCCACCAGCCCTGCAGATAGCTCTGCAGACAGCAAACTTAGGGAGCTTGCAAAGAAAGGAGAAAAAAAAAAAAAAAACAAGTTTAACTGGCTTCCTCTGCCAGTTTCTCTTTAACCCTTTCTGCTAGAGTCGGCCATGTCACTGGCTTTCACGACATGAGTACGTGTTTCCTTGGGAGAGAAAATTTGGGCTGTTGTGTTCCTGTGGCCAGTCCTCCATTGTCCTCTGGGGGACTGGAGGCAGCGCGGCCTGGGGAGCAGACCTACCTGGGCAAGAAGTGCAGTCGGTCGGTCACTCACCAGCGATGTGACCCTGGGACTCACCGGTTCACTTACTCAAAGTGCAGCCAGGGTTCTGGCTCGGAGGGGTCCACAAATGGCCCAGACGACGGCGCTCATGAGACCTAGCACTCTCTCAGCGGGAAAGTAGAGAGGCAGGTGGAGACGGTGGTGGTGACTTGGGAGGACAGACGCAGAGCGCTGTAGAAGGAGCCTGCAGACGAGCCACTGCAGGCAGGGTCGTTGAGGGAGGCCTTTCTGAGGAAATGGAATCAGAGACAAAACCTTAAAGCTGAGACTGAGCCAGCAATTCTAACGGGGTCCCGGGCCCTGGGTCAAAGGGCTTGTGTCATGGGCATGTTACTTCGCCCACCGGCCACCTACTCCTTCCTAGCTTGTCAGCCGTGTCCCCCTTCCTTGGCACAGTCCTAATGGGATAGTCGGTTTCCTCACCTGGGCAAGCGCCTGTGGAAGGGGGACCACGATGGAGGACAGTGGCAGCTGGTTCATCCCATTGGGGGTGCTCTCATGAGGCTCTTCGGTTCTGCGTCTTAGATTCCTGAAAGTTCTCTAGTTCCTGACTGTGCCCAATTTGGATTCTTAGCTTGCTTTCTGATTCTTTGAGCTACTCGCCTTCCAATAAGTGCTCCTTTTTCTCAAGTGAGTCAGCATTTGAGATGTGATTTGAAAACAAAGAACCGTCACCAACCTAGAAATCAGTAGCAGAGAGTGACTCTTCAGGTAAAAGAACCTCAGGAAAATGCAGGGTCCCATGAAGTGGCCGTCTGGCCATTGGGACGCTGATTTGCATTCAGAGTGGGCACCTCATAGCCAAGGACATGTAGAGGAGAAACAGCGAATGAAGTTATCGGATTCGGGGCTCTCAGAGAGGAGCCACAAGAGGGAAGGTCTGGCGTGAAACAGGTTGGACCAGAATTGGGAGTGTTGGTTCGGCCTCACAGTTCAGTGTACGTAGAGGTACGTAGACGTGAACGTGTGTTTGTCTGTGTCCGCTGGGAAGACCTGACAGCAGTGAGTGCCCAGAACTTGTTTTCTAAATATCACTCTCCATTCAAAGGAACAGGGCTCCTTAGAGAATTGTATGATTCCAGGGGCGGGACGGGGAAAGTACAAGATGTACCTGGAACATCTTGCGCCCAAAAGCGAATAAGTAAGTGCCCCAGGAATGATGGGAACATGTAAGAACAAGACCAACTTCAAGAGGCATATACTAACCAATAAGAACGTTTTTTAAAATTAATTTCTATTCTGATACAATTTACATACAATATAATATGACTATTTTAATTACAGTTCAATGAGTTTTGACAAATATTTACATAAGGAGACTCTCAGTTAACTGGTATCCATGGGGATTGGTAGATGCCGGATAAATGTAGTTTCTGGTTGCTTGAGAATTACTACTAAAAATAAGCCTACTATCATACCCTATATTATACCGTACCATACTGTAAAATCTGTACTGCCTTGATATTAATATTGAAATACAGTAATTAAAAGCAAATTAAGACAAAGACAAATAATGTCACACAACTTTATTATAAAAACAGCTTTGTGAACACAGTGTGCAATTTTAGTTAAATGGCAGTCAATAAACTTGTCAACTTCAAGAACTTCACTAACGTAATTTTTTTTAACTTCAAGTAACACAGAAAAAAAACACACACGTACACACTGAAAACTGTTACAGGAAGGGTAGAGAGTTTACTGGGCAGACATTGCATCAGGATCATCAGTATCTGATGAGATAGCTAGAACAGGATCAGGAGAAGTGGGTGTGGATGGTTTGGGATCTACATCAATAAATGATGCTGTACTCGCAAACTTGCATGCAACTTTCTTGAAAAATAAATGGATATCGGCTTGCTTTAAGGCCCTACGCCTCTCACACAAAGTCACGTTTTACATGATGTGCAGCTGCATAACATACTGAGAAGTGAAGAAGGGTTGCTGTTCTGCAAAAGCTATCACAGTTTCAAGTGCTGCAGGAGCTCTCTGCCAGGATACGTTTTCCACCTTTGATATTTTTGCTCGTTGCTTGAGTTTTGGTTAATGGAGATTCTATTGTATATATAACCATGTGACCACTGCTTTACTCAAAATACATTCTCATCACCCCCAAAATTCTCTCAAGCCCTTTCTTAATTCATCCCTCCCCAGAAGAAACCACTCATTTTTGTCACTGTAGGTGAATTTTGCCCTTTCTAGGACTTCATATAAATGGAATCATACAGTATGTATTCTTAAGTTTCTACATTTTTTGGCTGACAGAATGTGTGAGATCCGTCCATATTACTGTGTATATCAGGAATTTGTTCCTTTTTAATGCTGGTATTTTTCTAATTCATGAAGACTTCAGTTGGTTTAGCCATTCACTTTTTGATAGACACATATTGTTTTTAGCTCCAGGATATCATGAAAAATACTTATTTGAATATTCATATTTATATGTATGAATGTATGTGCATGTATGTGTGTGTGTGTGTGTGTGTATGTGTGTGTGTGTACATCTTTGTATAAATATATGTATTCATTTCTCTGAAGCAATACCTAGGAGTAGAATTCCTAGATTGTATAAGATAATATTTAACTTTCTAATAAATTTTTGCACTGTTTTCCAAAATGATTGTACCATTTCACATTCCCACCAGCAATGTTAGAGAATGTCAGTTGTCCCACATCCTCACCAATACTTGTGTTTAGCCTTTTCATTTTAGCCATTCCAGTAGGTGTATAATGGCCTCTCACTGTGGTTTTAATTGGAATTTCCTGGTAGCTAATGATGTTAAACATCTTTTTATGACCTTACTGGCCATTCATCTAGCTTTTTTGTACCGTGTCCATTCAAATACTTGCACATATTTATTGCATTATTTGCTTTAACTTTGAGTTGTTAGAATCTTCCTGGAGACAGGTTCTTTGCCAAAAATATGTATATGTTCTACTAGTTGTAACATGATTTCCATTTTTTTAAGAGGAGGTTATGTTGTTGAAGTCCATTTTATCAAATTTTATTATATGGTTGGTGCAGTCTGTGTCCTAAGCACCCAGTGCCTACTCCAAGTTTGAAAATATACCGTCCTATTCTCTTCAGAAGTTTTATAACTTGAGTCTTTGTGCTAAAGCATATAATCTAGTTGAAGTTCACTAATGTGAGTGTTGTGAGATGAAGTCAAACCTTCAGTTATTCCAGAATCATTTGCTGAAAAGATTATCATCTTCCCATGAAGTTACCTTTGCCCTTGGTTAAAAATGAATTAATTCTTTCCAATCTGCCATATGCAGTGGAACCACCACCAAGGTGCAGATTTTTGTGAAAACCCTTACAGGGAAGATCATCACTCTCGAGGTTGAACCCTTGGATACAGTAGAAAATGTAAAGGCCAAGATTCAAGAAAAGGAAAGAATTCCTCCTCATCGGCAAAGACTGATCTTCACTGGCAAACAACTGGAAGACGGATGTACCTTGACTACAACATTCAAAAGGATCCTATGCTTCACGTTGTGTTGAGACTTCCTGGTGGTGCTAAGGAAAGGAAGAGGTCTTATGCCACCCAAGGAGAATAAGCATCAGAGAAAGAAGGTCAAGCTGATTGTCCTGAAATACTGTAAGGTGGTGAGAATGGCAAAATCAGTCGCCTTCATCAGGAGTGCCCTTCAGATGAATGTGGTGCCGGAGTTCTTATGGCTAACCTCTTTGACAGACATTATTGTGGTAAATGTTGTCTGACCTATCACTTCAACAAACCAGAAGACAGGTACTTGTATATGGGTTAATAAAAGACATGAATTGGGAAAAAAAAGTCAATTCATCATATATGTATGATTATGCTACAGTAATCTTTAAGTCTACTCTTACACTGACGTGAATAGTATAGTTCTGTATTATAAATGTTAAAATCACGTAGTTAGACTAGGCCCTCCAAATTTGATCTACTTTTTAAAAATTATTTTGGCTATTCAAGGTTTTTTGTACTGCCAGATACATTCTATAATCAGTTTGTCAATTTCTCCCAGAAACCTACTAATATAGTGATTGAAATTATGTTAAATCTCTAAATTCATTTGGGTAGAGATGGTATTGTGGTATGATAGGAAATACATTTCATTTTGCCCCAGTTCCTATCACAGACCTCTTAAAACTCTGGGAATTTTCTGAGTGATAGGGTGCCTCTTGGTATTCATAACAAGCCCATTTTGATCAGACCTGAGTTAATGCTAGTGAGGTAACTTGGGGTGGGGCCCCTAGGTAGCCTCAGGATGGGACTGGTCATCAGAAAGACCAAGTGGTTAGAGGATTGGAACATACAGCCCTACCCGCTGACCTCCGTGAGAAGAAAAGGAGATGGAGCTCTATAAAAATTCCTGGACAGGAAGACCTGGAGAGCTCCTGGTTTGTAAAAGGTGGTGCATTGGGAAAGGGCAGGGAAGTTCTATAGCCTTCCCCCATACCTTCCCCTATGCATCTCTTCTATTTGACTCTTCCTGAGTTGTGTCCTTTGTAATGAACCAGTAAACATAAGTAAAGTGTTTTTTCTGAGTTCTGTAAGTCATTCTAGCAAATTGTCAATCCTGAGAAAGGGTTATGGGAATCCCCACATTCATATTAATAGTTGGCCAGGCAGCAATGTGAGTAGCCTGGACATCTCACTTGGCAGCTGGCATCTAAAGTGGGGACAGCCTCGTGAGACTCAGCCTTAAACCTGTAGGTTCTTCATTGGCTCCAGGAATTGGTGTCAAAATTGAATTGAATTGTTTGATTCCCAGATGGTGTTGGAGAACTGTAGAACTGCTATGGAAAATCCCCACAATTTTGATGTTAGAAGTGTTGTCAGGGAACGAAATAACTTTTCAGGTATCTTAACATTGACTCTTGCAAGGCATCTGTCTATTGTTTAGTATATCTCTCTATAAATTAATATCTTGTTTAATTTTCTTCAAAAATGTTTTATAGTTATCAGTATTACTTCTGTTAAATTTATTGCTAAATAGTGTACATTTCCAATTATTCTTGTTAGTACATAGAAATACAGTAGACTTTTGCATATTGACCTTGTATCAAGCCATCTTGCAAAATTATTCACCTTGTAGCATTTCTGCACATTCATTAGGATTTTTGATGCACCTACTTATGAGGTCAGACAATTAATTTTCTTTACCTGAAGATAAAGGAAATATTGAAAAGAACACATTTGGATGACATTCTCAGGACATCAAGGGCCACCGTGCACTTATGTTAGCAGCACAAACTCGGTGAGGTGTCATACTCGTAACCTTGAGAAGCTTATGACACCTTTCCAAGTTGTTTTTACACTGCTGTCAACATAAGCACACAGCGGCAAGTTTGCAAACTTAATTGTCAGATTTTGGGTACGACGACAGCTCTGATGGCCATTCCAGAAAAAGAGTTCCCAAATTGCTTTGAAGGGTGGACTAGGTGGTGGCATCCCTTTTGAAGGGAAGGACTAGGTGGAAGCTTCCCAAGGGGAGAACTTCGAAGGTGACCATAGTGATATTCAGTAATAAGGTATGCTGCACTTTTTCTAGGATGAGTTCATGAAATTAATTTTTTTAATGTCAAACCAAACATGCTTATTAACAATATCCAGTTAATATTTTTGGATTTGATTTAATAATATGCTGTTAAGGGTTCTCCCCTCAAAATTCATGAGGTCAATCAGTCTATGATAATTTTATATTGTCTTTGTATTGTGGCATCACAACATCAATTAAGAGATGTTAAGTTTTCCTCTATTTTCTGTAAAAGTTAACATGATATTATTATTATTGTTTCATTAGATATTTGATAGAACTCACCAGTTAAACTATCTGAGCATGAGGTTCACTATGGAAAGGTCTTTAATTATTAATTTAATTTTAATAGATAGAGGATAATTGATAACTTTCTATTTTATTCTTGATAAATTGTGTCTTTCAAGGAATGTGTGCATTCTATCAAAGGGGTCATGATGGTTCCTTAGTATCCTTTTAATGTCTACATAATCTGTAGTAATATTTTTTATGTTATTCCTGATATTGGTACACCTTCAGAGGTGCCCTTATTTTATCAATCAATTCAGAGATTTATCAAGCTAAAAGACTTTTTGAAGAATAAATCTTGGGTTTCATCAATTTCTCTATTGTTTTTCTATTTTCAATTTCATTAATTACTACTCATATTTTTTATTTTCCTAGTACTATTTATTTGGGGTTTTAGCTGCTCTTCTTTTCTACTTTCTTAATATGGAACTTTAGATCATTTATTTTAAACATTTCTTCTTTTTTTAATATAAGCATTTGAAGATAAGTATTTCCCTCTAAAATATATGAACATCATAAATTTTGTTTTTATTTTATTTCCATACAAAATATTCTGTAATGTCCTTCATGATTCTATTTTGACCCATGGATTATTTAAAAGTGTCTTGTTTAATTTATAAATACTTGGAGTTCATCCAGACTTATTCTTATAATTTTATTCTCATTTCGTTTCACTGTGATCAGAGAATATATTCTGTTGATTATAATCTTTTTAGACTTACTGAGATTTATTTTATGGCCCAGCATATGGGCTATCATAATGAATAATCCACTTAAAAAGAATACATTTTCTTTTCATTTTGTGTGGAGTAGTCTATAAATGTCAGGTCAAATAGGTCGATGGTGTTGTTCAAGTCTTTTTTTTTTTTTTTTTTTTTTTGCTTACTAATTCATTTTCCATTCTATCAATTACTGAGAGAAGAATGTTAAAATCTTCAACTGAAGTTATAGGTTTGTCAATTTCCCATTTGAATTCTGTCCATTGTTTCTTCATGTACTTGGAAGTTCTGTTATTAGGTCCATTCATATTTCGAACTGTTGTATCTTTTTGATGAATTGACCATTTATAATTTGTCAATGTCACTCCTTATCGTTGGCAACATCCCTCTGTTTGGAGTCTATTTTGTCTGATACTAAATAGCCCCTCCAGCTTTCTTGGTCTTAAGTTTTTACTGTAATAGCTTTTACATCCTTTGGCTTTGCCTGTGTATTTCTTTATATTTAAAGTGTACTTCTTATACAACATATAGTTGGATGATTTGTTTTAATCTACTATAAGATATCTGTCTACTAATTGGAGTGGTTAGTTTATCTGTATTAGCATGATTAATGATGTGGTTGGATTTTAATACGCTATATTGCTATTTCTTTCATATTTGTTCCTTCTCTTCTTTGTTCCTTTTCCTCCGTTTTCATTGCTTTTTATCGTGGGGGAGGATAATTGAGTGTTTTTAGTATGCCATTTTATCAACTCAGTAAGGTTATTATCTATGCCTCTTTGATTTCTTTTTGTTTCCCTAGAGCTTAAAACATGCACGTTTATGACAGTCTACCTTCAAGTGGTATCATATAATTTCACATGAAATGTAAGAGCCTGATCGCAGCATGCCTCCGTGTTCCTCCCCACCTCCTTTGTGTTATTGTTGCCACATATTTCATTTCTATATGTAAGTCCTCCAGGATATTACTTTTACTTAAACACTCAGTTACCTCTTCCTAAAAATTTAGTAAATAAGAACAAATGCTTTTCCATATATCTGGCTTCTATTGTTTCTGAGAGAAGCCAGAAGCAGCTTTTTCTATTTTTTAATCTCTGTTGTCCTATAGGTAATATGTCTTTTTCCTCTAGAGGTTTTTAGGATTTTCCTCTTTGTCATTGGTTTTGAGAAATTAAATTTCCTTGATACAGTTTCTCTTATCTGGAGTTCATAGAGAGTCATGAATATGTGGTTTCAGATTTTTCACAAAATTGGGGGTAATCTTGACTAGTACTTCCTAAAGATTTTTTCTGTCCCATTGTGTCCCTTCTCTTTTTTCTGGGACTCCAATTATACATGTGTTAGACATGATGCTATTGTGCATAAGTCTCGAAGACTTGGCTCTTTTTTTCAGCCTTGTCCTTTGTGGTCTTCATTTTGGATAGTTTATATGACTAGGTCTTTAATTATTTTCCTGCAGTTTCTGATATATTTTAAAGCTGATCCAGTTATTTTTTTTAATTCATAGAATCTACTTTTCAGCTGTAGAAGATTCATTTGCTTCTTTTCTATAGTTTCTATTTCTCTTCTCATTCTTTAAAGTCTTGAACATATTTATGAGCTCTAACATAGTTCTTGCATGGTAATTCCATTTCCTCTATCATTTTGAATCTCTCTATTGATAGTTTTTCTCCAGGTTAGGGACCACATTTTTCCTGCCTTATCACATGTCTAGTAATTTTTCACTAGATACTAGACATTATGGCTAAAATGGCTTAAATTTGTTTGCTTTCATCAAAGAGTGTTGAGTTTTGTTCTGGCAGGCAGTTAATTAACTTGGAGACCAGTGTTACCCTTTGGAAGCTTATTAGAAAGCCTTGTTGAAGTGAGTCTGTAGTTGATTTTATGCTATGGTTCATGTAACCCTCTTCTTAAGGTATAGCATTTCTGGGGTCTCTGCTGAATTCACCGTATTGAACAAGGGCCCCTCACTCTGGTGAGTTAGAACTTGAGTGCTTCACAACTCTGTGTGAGTTCTGCTAAGTTTTTGGTTTACCACTCTACAGTAATTTTTTTCTCTCCCATGGTTTTCTTTGCCCAGTCTCATGGAGTCTAACCCTATGCATATATAGATTAGCACTAATCAAAGGTTCATGAGATTCTGGAAGATTTCTGGACTTCATTCACTATGTGGCCACCTTTTCTCTGGTACTCTGTTCCACAACGTCTACCACGTCAGTCCCGCTTAAAGTTTAGTTTTCGTTGCATTACCTCACTCTGCCGTGCTCAGCTTGAGTTCCCCTTTGTACCAGGGTCATAAAATTCCTCCAGGAAGAAAGCAGAAGCAACTATAGGGCTCATATTGTTCATTTTACTTCTTCCAATGATCACAGTCCTGCTCTAGCTATTGTCAAGTACCTGAAAATGTTGTTTTATCTGTTGTATCCAGTGTTCTAATTGCTTGTGGTGGATGAGCTAGTCCAGCACCAATTACTCCTTCATAGAAAGGGCAAATAAGGGCCAATTTGAGAATCAACACAAATAATAATACTATCAGATTACATCCATTGAATAAAATTGAGTCCATATGTCTACTCTTCTGTGAATAATAAATAAATAAATAAATAAATAAATGGGGGAAGAAAAGTTTTTTCCTTAAGGTAGCATGCCAATTAATAAAAAGAGTGATAGAATTAGAACATCACCATTTGGCAGCCATCATAGTAATAAGTAATTCAGTCAAGAAACATCAGTCGATGATGAATCTTACAATAAATATTTGATAAAAAGTGGGATATTTATATAGTTCCCAAGTACTTCCCCTAGAATATGTGTTAATTACAAAAACAGAAAGAGAAACTTTACAGTAAAAAAAAATTGACAGATACCACCAGTGATAAAAGATTACAAAGCCACTTATGGGACTCATCAAAATCATAAACCACCTGATAGTATGTACGGTGAAGGATGAAGGCAGGGACGCCAGGTAAGGGGCTGTTTCAACAGGTTAGGGAAGAAATGTTGAAACTGGATATTCTGGATTGAATGTTTGTATTCCCCACCACCACCACCACCAAATTCGTATGTTGAAGCCCTAACCCTGTGTTTAGAGATAGGGTCTGTAAGGAAGTGATAAATGTTAAATGAGGTCATAAGGGTAAGGTTTTAATTTGATAAGGCTGGTGTCCCTATAAGAGAAGGAAGAGAGCTCTCTCCACCTTGTGAGGACACAATGAGGAGGCAGCCAGCTGCAGGCCAAGGAACCAGACTTGTCAGAACCTGATCTTGTACTTCCAGACTCCAGAACTGTGACAAGTCACTGTCTTTTGCTTAAGCCACCCAGGCTATGGTACTTTGTTATGGCAGCCCAAACAGATTAATCCAATATGAAAACAGATGAACACAGCATCACTTCTGTGACAGTCCTGACAAAAAGCATATCCTGAATCATTAGGAAACATCAGAAAGATCCAAAATGGTAGACATTATACAAAATCATGTGTCCATAATCTTCTGAAATATCAAGTTCATGAAAGTCAAGGAAACATTGAGAAACTGCTCCAGTCTTAAGAAAATTAAAGAGATATGACAACTAAATATAACACATGATTATGGATCCTTTCACTATTTAGGACATTACTGGGACAAAATTGAGTAGGGGCTATGGATGGATGGTAGTAATGTATCAAAAATAGCTTTCTGATTTTGATAATTGTATTGCAGTTATATACAAGTATATCCTTTTTTCTTTAAATCTTCTGCAATGATGGGGCATAATGTCAGCAACCTATTTTCAAATGGTTCAGGGGGTGGTTCTTTGTACTACCTTGCAATTTTTCTGTAAGTTTAAATTATGTCACAATAAAAAGATAAAAATAAATACCGCATCCCTGGGAGGATTGAAATCATTAAATATTTGATAGATATGAGGTGATAATCCTAATCACACCCATATTCAATTCTGTGGTTTCAATCAATGCAAAACTCTGAAGAATTTGAAGAACACAGTGAATTTAGATAAGCCTAATCACATGATGAATCCAACTGCACCAACTATTTCTACATTTGGTCTCCTCACAGGAGATTATTGGAGGGGAGGAGTATTCTATTTGTAGCTTAAACAACACACTTAACTCATTTATTTTCAGACTCTTATGTCCTAATAAATGCACATGAGACTATTAATTTTCTTCTAAATACAAATTGATCTGCATCTCTCAGGCTATATATGATTTTGGTATAATTCAGTTCTACATATTTTGTCATTTTTCTTATGATTTTCTCCTTAACTGCGGGATTATTTAGAAGTTATATTTTTATATTTAATGTTTTCAAGTGCATGGGAAATAATTCTCTTTTTACTGTTGATATTTTATTTTATCTCATTTTGGTCCGAGGATGTGGTTTGTATAATGGCTATTATTTGGAATGTGTTGTGACTTCCTTAATGGTATGTTATCATTTTTGCTAAATATTCAATGTGTGCTTGAAAATAAAGTATGCTCTCTGAAGAGACAGTTTCTATATATAATACCTTCTGCCAGATCAAGCTTGTTTCTCTATATATTTATTTATTCTTTATTTGCCTGATGGATCCTTCTCTGGGAGATGGGGATTAAACCTTCTGTCATTGTCACAAATCTTAGCAATTACTCCCTATTGTTTTGTCAGTTGTTCCTCCTTATGTTTCGAGGCTGTAGAAGTTAGGTACAAACAAATTAATTGTTGTTATGTCATCTTGGTGGATTATTCTTTTTATCACGGTGAAATAGCCCTCTTTAATTTAAATACTACTTGTATTACTATTCATATTAAATTCTATTGTGTCTGTAATTAAGAACATTACACTAGCTTCCTTTTAATTAGTAAATACCCAGCATATCTTCTCCATATGCCTTTATTTTCAAACATGCTCTGAACTTTTTTTAAATATGTCTATTATAATCATGATATACTTGTAATTTTTAATCTAATCTGGAGTCTCTGTCTTTTAATTGTGAGCTTAGCCTATTTACATTTATTGTTGTAATATGTATAGATTTACTTCTGCCTTCCTGCTATCTTTTTGCCTTTTTTGTTTTTCTCCTTTTATTTCTTCTGACGGATTGATCACACTCTTTATAGTTCCCTTATTTTCCACTACTGGTTCAGCAGTTATGCACCCTATCATTCTAGTGTTTATCCCTAAATTTTAATATTGTTTATGTTGCATCCCATTCCTTCCTTCTGGAATGTTTTTTCCTGTTTCAGTAATTCACTTGATAGTTATGTTAGAAAGACTCTGCATGTAGTTTCTATTCTGTGCTCTGGTTTAAGAAAAATATCTTTGTCATCCTCGCCCTTAGGTTATAGCTTGGTTGGGTATAGAATTATACACTCACAATTATTCTCTCTCAATTTCAAAGATATTATTCTATTTCTTTCTGGCATGTGGTGTTGTTCACAAGAATTTGGCTAATAATCTGATTGGTATTCTGTTGAAGGTAATCTATTTTTATTGTCTGATGGCCTTTAGAATTTTCTATCTCCTTGATATTCTGCAGTTTCACTATAAAGTCTCTAATATAAAGGTTAATGGAACTTTCTGCCCTTTTGAAAATTTTTTAGCTATTATTGTCTTAAATACCATCTTGCATCTTTTACCCCAATCTCTCTCTCTTGACACATGATGGAGCCTCGTTTATCGTCTATGACTCTTAAGTTCTCTTTCATAGGTTCTATTTCGGTAATTTGCATCTTGTTAGATTTATGTCAAAGCTTCTCATTCTATATTCCATGTCTCATTATTTCTCTCATAATTCCTATTTCTTTCATACTTGATATCTCTTCCATATTTTCCATTCTATTCGCTATATGCTGAACTGCTTCACTCTGTCTTCAAATTTTCTGAAGTTCTCTTTTACATTTTCCATGCCTTTAATAGTTTTTATCTAATTCTCTGAGCTAGATTCTGGAAGACTTAATGAGCTGTCTTCCAATTAGTCTGTTTTTTTTTCTCAGCTGTGTCTGATCACTTACCCATCTACTAAGAGGTTTTGTTTTTCATTTCAATAACTATTTTTAACTTATTTTTCACCATAGATGTGCAGAGCTATGTCAACAGAAATCCTCCACTGAAAGCAGGTTGCTGTCACATGTGTCTACAAGCCTCTTATTTTATTTTATTTTTGCTTCCATTCCTGATCTCAACTACCATTCCTTTCTCATCCATTGATAATCATCCTGCAATGTATAACATACAGTACATGGTGTATAATTTGAGGTGGCTTATGGTTATAGGCAATAGGCTGTGGCCAACCCACAGATGCTCTTTAATCTTATTTTCGCAGGCTGAGCACCTCATTTTCCATCCTCCTTTGCAATTAAGTTGGAGTTCCATGACAACTTCTGGTCAATGAAATTTGGGTAGAATGGGTGCAAGGTAAAATTGTATGTATAGGGAAACGAGTGTTTGGGGACACTGGGCTGACAATACCTGGAGCGTAGAGAACAGCTATTGTTTTTGCCTGCATGACTGCCTGCCCCCCTTCATGTGACAGCATCCCCCAATAATCTTCAGAAACTTACCTAATCACCACTGTGTGTGATCCTGATAGGACTGTCCATCAAAGCATCTCGCACTCTCCTGACCAAAGTAGGCTGTGTAATTTGTGAGGCATCTTGTTCAAAAATTATTAAGAATGTCAATATGGCAACAGCAGAGATTTAAACCCGCTGCAGGCTCTTCTAAGTACAGGATGTATGAGATCACATTCAGGAAAACCACCCAATCTAAACCAGACTCTCCCTCCCCAAAACATAAATGGTGACTACAATGACATAGCTTGGGGGAAAAACCTAGAAGCATGTTTGCCTACAGAATTCTGCTGCCTGTATCCCAGAGAACTCCTGATTCCTGTCTTGTCCCCTCTGACTTCGTGGGCCTGTCTTCAGTCCTATCAGTCCCTACTCCGTTTCCTTCCCTTTGGCTGATTTCAACGCTGGTCAATTTCTAATGTACATGCAGGAATCCCAAGCGAAACCATGAGTAATTCCACTGGAGTCCTCTGAACCTCAGTTTTCCATCTGCAAAATGGGAGTAATGACATATCTCCAGAATTCTCATTATAATCAGAAAAAGGTTTAAAAAAAACATGTACAGTCCAATCCCTTGCATGTGCTCAGAGTTTATTAAATACAAGTTCTCTTTCCATTATTCAGACAGAAGCATCCATGATCCATCCCACACCTAGGTCTGGAGGTCAAGTTTTCCCAATCCATCAAGTACTGTGAGAAGCTCTTGGGTGGACAAAGAGGGGGCCTGGCTGGGGGCCCCACCAGAGAGCAGAAAGGACAATGAGCCAGGAGTGAGTGTGGTGGCCCCACAACGTAATCAGTTGCCCATGTCTACCCTCCCACTCTGCGGGCACTGTGAGATGTCCTCGGTGTGTGCTCTGGGACAGTGACTCCCAAACAAGCCTACAGAGCAGATTCGAACACTCCCCGTGGGTGGGCAATAAGGCTTCAGCTCACCCCATCAGGGCCTGCCTGGGTCTCGAATCATCACATCAGAGTGATGTGGGGGATGGGGGCGGCCCTCACTGAACCGCAGCAGCTGAAAAGGGGACAATGGTGGCCTTCAGCTGTGAGACCCTCCCTGTTCTTCCCACTTCCTCTACTTCGTCTCCTTGACTTCTCTTGGTTTCTGCACATTTCCAGCCTGGTCTCAAGGCTTCCTGTCCACTTCAGGAGCTCCTCCATTCACCAACACATGAGCAGCCGGTGACAGCCTTCCACCAAAGCTCCCTGTGCTCAGGTTAGCCGTGTAGGTTTCCATTTCTTGCCAGCAGGACCCCAAATCTCTACAGAGAGTAAAGCTCTATGTTCCCCTGAAAAGCTGATTTTGGGAGGCAAGATCAGGTGAAGACTCCGAAAGGACAAAGGCCAGGAAGGGGGCCTAGGAAGGGGGCCCGGAGGCCAACATCAGCTGCTGAGTGCGACCGGATCAGACACGAGGGAGAGGAACCTGAGCCTCAGCCAGCACTCCATGGGGGTGAGCTCATTGCTTCCCCCTGGAGTAGATGCTATGATCCCCATTTCTCAGAAAAGGAAACGAGACCTCAGGGAGCTTTGGGATATGCCAACAGGTAAGTGAGCTGGGACTTGAACCAAAAGTCCTATAAGGTGTCCCTATGCTCATGTTTACAGCTGAAGGGCCCATATTCCAGACAAAAGTCTACTCCAATTGATTATGCAACAGGCAAGTGACAGGTACTGCCTGGGGGACGCACTCGCACGTGTTATGTCACTGAGTCCCAGGGGCTCAAGCTCCACGTCTGCCTTTCCAATCCCTGGTGCTGTTGCTACATTCCAAACTTACTCCTGAAATCCAGGAACCCAAAGTACCGTGGGGTGCCCCGTGTGAGCGCCAGTGGTTCGCAGCTGTCGGGACTCACTCTCCAAATCAACGCGTGTAGTTGCGCCCACACTTTGCAGTTGGGGCGGACAGTTTAACTTCCACCCAGAACACAACAGATATTGTAGATATTGCAGGACACGTAATAAAAACGTGTGAACCTGATGCAGAAGGAGATATTTAAACTCACCATTAAAGGCACCAATTATGTTAAACCTTAGAGCAACCAAAGAGTGTTTCAGGAGGAGGCTTCTGTCCCTGACAGTGTCTGGAATTGTCAGTGCCAAGTGATGATAAAAAGGCCACTCGTTTCTGAGTTTCAGTTGATTTGATGTTTGCTTCCATTCCCTGCAGAAGACATGTCCCCTCCCTGCCTGCTCTCCATTCCCACTTTGCAGATACAGAATGTGGGCTTTGGGGAGGCTCAGCGATGTGAAGTCACTAGCACAGATGAAGGCAGAACTCAGAGTCAGGGACTTCCCTTCCACTCTGCCCAGCCACCTGCAGGCCTGAAGCTGCACCGATACTCCCTCCTGCCTCTGCCCCAGCCTCCCTTGGCTGCCTCTGAAGAGGGCGCCCAAAAGACCCCTTCCAGAATGCATCCTTTTCCCAGAAGGGAGACCAGCCTTCAAGAACAGAGTCGCACAAAGAGCTGGGTTTTAAGACCCAGCCCCACGGTGACATCACCTCGAGGTCTCCCTGCAGGTGCCCGTGCAAGCACCCCCACCTTCCGGGCTGTGCCACGAAGCCACAGGTGGGAGAGTGAGCCATACGTGGTGGCCCTGCGGGGGTCTGCGGGGGACCTCCTGTCGCTAACCTGAGCGCCGACACCCGCATCCCACAGCTCCAAGGACCCTGATGCCTGCCATCAGGAGGGAGCAAGCCGGACCCGGGGCGCCAGGCCAACCAAGCACAGCGTGTTCGCGGAGCCTCCGGGAGCCAGCGGCACCATGTGTCTGAGCACTATCATTTACGCCGAGGAGCCGGGTATTTAGAAAACAGGGCTGGGACGGAGCGCGCCGTCTGGGGCCAAGCTTTCCGGGCCCGCCGCGCCATATTGCGGAAGGCGCCGGCGAAGGCAACGGCGGCTGGGCCGGGCGCTGTTTGTTTGGTGCGGGGCTTCTGCTGGGGTGTGGTTTTCGGTTTTTGTTTGTTTTGTTTGTTTTTTTTAACAAGTTCCAAAGTGGCTCTCTCTTCGCGATGCAGCCTGAATGGCCCCACAAGTCAGTCGCCAGAGGAGAGGAGGCTTGAGGGAGCCCGGGAAGTGCCTGGGGCGCTTGGCAGAGGGACGTGTGTGTGTGTGTGTGTGTGTGTGTGTGTGTGTGTGCGCGCGCTATGTGTGTGCTGTGTGTGTGCACATGTGCATGTGTGTGTGCATGTGTGTGTGCGTGTGTGTATGTATGTGTCTGTGTGTGTGCTGTGTGTGCATGCGTGTGCTGTGTGTGTGCACGTGTGTATGTGTGCGCACACGTGTGTGTGCTGTGTGCGCACATGTGTGTGCGTGCACGTGTGTGTGTGCATGTGTGCGTGTGTCTGTGTGTGCTGTGTGTGCACATGCGTGTGTGTACGTGTGCATGCATGTGCTGTGTGTGTGCACGTGTGTGGGTGCACGTGTGCGTGTGTATGTGTGTGTCTGTGTGTGCTGTGTGTGCGTGTGTGTGCATGTGTGTGCTGTGTGTGTGCACGTGTGTGTGCATGTGTGCATGTGTATGTGTCTGTGTGTGCTATATGTGCACATGTGTGTGTGTGCGTGTGCATGCATGTGCTGTGTGTGCGTGTGTTTGTGCGTGCATGTGTGCGTGTGTGCGTGCATGTGTGTGTGCGCATGTGTGTGCGTGTACGTGTGTGTGCGTGCATGTGTGCGTGTACGTGTGCATGCATGTGTGCGTGTGTGTGCGCGCTATGTGTGTGCATGTGTGCATGTGTGTGCGTGCATGTGTGCGTATGTGTGTGTGTGTGCGTGTGTGTGTGTGTGGCACGTTGTGTGTGTGGCACGTTATGTGTGCACGTGGAAGTCCCTGAATTGGCACAACAGCCTTGAGCGCTAGATACTGTTATGGTTCCCTTACTTAGACACGGAAACGGGAGCCCTGAGAAGTTCGGTCACTTGTCCATGGCCAAGCAGCTAGCCAAAGGCAGATCCCTCGGCTGTACTGCAGGGCCCTTCTATCCCTAAGATGCACAAAGTGCATTTCCAGGCCTTTCCGGCAGCTTCCACAGCTCATCGCGTCTGTCTTTCACGTGGTCTCGCTGCATTTTCTTCCGCTCACTGATCAGGTCTGCATTCGTTTTCCTTACGAGTTGTGTGTTGTCTCTGTCCCCCTCACCAGAGCATCAGCTCCCTGCAGGCCAAGCTGTATTCGGAGAGATGGGGGTTCAGGCCACCCCGCCACTCCACATATCAGCTTTCTTATCTAAAAACTGAGTTTAGTACCCACTTCCGCACCGGGGCTCCCTCGTGTGTAAAACAGGGATCGAACCCCTGCCTTGGGGGATGTGAGGATTCAAGGTGAAGTGGGGGGACCAAGGGAGCCTCGCCTTGCAGCTCACATATCACCCACACATCCACTGTCCTGGCATTGGTCACCCCGCATGCCAGTGTTCTGTGTCTCTAATACTCACCCCGGGATTAGGACACAGCCATGTCGATGCTCTCTTCTGCTAGTGGGCATGTAATAGGTGCTCAAGAAACTATCCATGATTAATAAAGAGCCCTCATTCCTGCTTCTCTCAGCCTCAGTTTCCCCATCCGTACCGTGGCCCACTGGGCTCTAAAGTCCTATGCCACTTTGATACGCTTTGGTCCGACTCCTCCAGCCCTGAGAGTCCCAGGCCAGCCTTGGAACCCAGCACTAGGCCAACATGGCTAGAGAGGACGTTGTGCTATTAAATAACGCCGCCCCCCGCCCCCCGCCGCCCGCCCCCCGCCCCCCGCAGCACCCACCAGGCGAATCCGGCCTCCCGCGGAGGCGTGGTCACGTCACCCCGTTGGTGGCTGCAGGAGAGGCTGGGTTTACAGAGGGGAGGGGTCCCTGCTCTGAGCCCAGGTCACAAGGGCGCCATTGGCAGGGACACACGTTCCTCGGTGGCTGTGTCCTCTGGCGCCCTGGCCCTGCTGCGGGCTGCCGGCCTTCTTTCATTCTTTGTTTTTTGCCAAGAAGAAAAAGAAATTGCTCTTTGGGAACTGAAGCAAATAGAAATGCCAAGAATTAAAACTGCAAATTCATCCAAGACGTTTTCTGCCCAAGACAGCAATGGCCACATGGCTCGATAGCGTTTTAAATGTTAAAAAATGGGTAATTTTCAGGAAAAATCGAATTCGCCAGAGCCCCAGGTTGGAACGAGCTCTCGTATGGCGCCAGGGCGCGTGGCCAATATTCATGAACAACAAGTCCCTTCGGGAGGCTGGGGACCATCCGAAAGGGGACGACGAAGCACGAACTCGGCGGAGGCTGGTCCTCAGGACCGTGAGCCCCGCCCGGCCTCTGCCCCTGCCCTCCGCTAGCCCACCTGGGACCTGGCCACAAACGACATCCCGCTCTGGGCTTCGATGACCGGCAACGGCGTCCAAACAACCCCAACAATGGTTTCTCAGTAGACGGTGGACAAGACCTTGTCCATCAATAAATGGACATTGTAAGGACGAGGATGAAGTCTGCATGGCACGTGCCTCCCCGCCCCAGTCACGCACGGTGCCCAGCGGAGGGTCCAGCTCCAGCCAGATGCTCGGGAAGTCCCGGGGCGACAACTGGCCCCGGCAGAGCTGGGTGCCCACCTGTGCCCAGCCCCCAGCCCCGTGTCCCCAGCCCGGTCAGACGCCATCCCCCACTGCCTTCCCTTCCGTCACTCGGCTGGTCCCCCTGGGCTGGGGGTGATGGGGGGAGGCGGCTGACCAGCAGCTGCACCTGGGCTCACATCCCCCTCCACCCTTACTGACCAGCCATGGTGCCAAACCTCAGTTTCCCCAGCTGTGTAGTGGGGCTAACAGCGGAGCCCACCTGGCCGTGCTGTTTGAGGGCGACGTGGAGAAAGCTGTGAACACCGGCCTGGGGTGCACGAAGGCCTCGGGGCGCAGAGGTGGTCTCTGACTTTGTACTAATGTCTTTCCTCAAGGTAGCCGCTGCCCCAGTGTCCCTGGTCTAAAAGGAGTCCTGCATCGGACACTCCGAGGTAGGGACACATACCAGGGGACCAGCCCCTGTTTGCTCAGTCCTGGTCACAACCCTGTGGGACTTAACAGTTGGCTCATCCCAAAGTCAGATGTGCCCACCAACATGGCAGCTCACCCAGAACAAAAACTGGCCTTGGCCTTGGTCCCCACTGCCGCCCTCCCTGTCCCCGTACCTCCTGCCCTCATCTCCCACCCGGGCCCCCCGCCCCCCACACGCACAAACCGGGCCCCTCCCGCTCCAGGCCCCGCCTCACCTCCTGTGCCAGAACCCTTCCCCTGGGGCATTCTCGGGGTTCACCTGTTCCCTGCCTCCAGGCCCCACTGCTCACAGGCGCTCGTCAGTGGTTGACGTAGGATCAAGGGACACTTGTTTGTGTCTAGTTCCTTGCTTTCCCCACCACAGTGCGAGCTCCACGAGGGCCGGGTCTGGGCAACGTGAGTTTCTTTGAAGAGCCAGGGTCTTGTGGGGAAAGGAAAAGGTGATCATTGTGACCAACATCTGCACCCAGGTGGGGCGCAGGAGCCCCCCAGATGAGGGACAGTGCCTCGCCTCCCAGGTGGGGAAGTGCAGGCTCCGCAGGGGGCCGGGACCAGTTCAAGGCCACGCGGTGAGTCCGTGGAGCCCACCCCTGGTCTGGGCTTGTTTACGAGCTCGTGTACCCGGCAAGCAGGATTCGTGAGGTACAACCACAGGCCACTTGGCTTCCACTCCTACTGTCCCTTTAAAATTTACTGATGGGAAAGCTCTTCCCGGCCCCTGGACGAGCCTCAGAGAGCCTCGTGACTTTGTGGGTCACACAGGTGATAGAAGTGCCATTGCCCCATGACGTCGCCAACGCACCATGTCACTGCAGCAGTATAAGTGCCACGTGCCTTGTCGTGGTCAGAACTTCCGCCGAGATTTAAAGTTCAGGCTGTCTGTCACCTTCCTCTGTCACCCTCACAGAGCCTGTGTGCCCGGCCGTGGCTGCTTCTCTCCTCCCTGTCACCTCTCACCAGCTGCCCGTCCCCACTTCCGACCCCTCCCCCCGGGGACTGGAACCTGGCATAGGAGTGGGTCGCAGGAGGAGAGGGCACGGAGTGGAGAGGCTCCCCTGGGCCTGGCACGGCTGGAAGAGGGCTCTTCACTGTCCCCAGCTAGGAACGTGGGTGGCCCGCGCCACTCTGTTCGGCAGCCCCCTTGCCTGAGTCTGCCGATCCCTCTGCCCACTGGTCACTTCCCTTCCCACGGACACGGGGACCCTGGGGGCACCAACGTCCCCCTGCTGAGTGTCCTCTAGCTGCCCCGGCCACTCAAGGCTGGCCCCTAACGGTGTGTGGTCCCCTCCCCCCGGATCCTGGGGACACACGTGCGCACCCCTGGCTTGGGCCTCTGAGTGCGCAGGCTCATGTCAGCGCAGCCAGCTCAGCTCTGGCTCCTCTGAGAGCTGTCACCCAACTTTCACTTGTCCTGGACAGGAGCCGGATGGCAGGGGCCACATGTCCACTCTACAAGGGACAGAGGTGAAGGGCCTCTCACTAGACTCTGGGAGGGAGTGTCTCCTCACACCAACACGTGGTAGGGACCTTCCCAAGGAATCTGGCCCCCAAGTCCCTCCCTCTCATCCCCCAACCCCACCTCATCCACTCGGGGCGAGTGAGAAATTTTAAGGCCCAGGTCGGCTCGCTCCGGAAACCTGCCCCTTGTTCTGGGACATCTTCAGGGGGGCGACACCTCCATGCTTCTGTTGAAACTTAATGATTTAACAGCCTGTCCCAGTTTTCCGTTGGTCGATATGTTTTATTTGGGGGGAGGGGGGAGTAGCGGATGAGAATGTTTAGGACCCTAACGGGGTAGACGACTTCTGCAAACTTTCTGAAGTTTAAATAGAACGTGATGCTTCGGAGTTGGGGCCGGGACTGCAACACGTCAAAGCCTCTTTGGTCCCCATGAGTGGGGGATCCGCAGCGGGGACAAGGCCACCTCCCAGCCCCTCCCCCTCCCCAAGGGACGAGTGAAGACAGCTGCCCCGCCCTGACAGCTGACCGGCTGGCACACAGGTCACAGGCGGGTGGCTGTGCCCACTCTCCCTTCACACATGAAGGAACTAGAATAGGAACAGCTTTCTGGGCCGTTTACTGGAGGAGCTGAGATTCAAACCCACAGTTGTGGGGTCCCTGAGGCCCTGCTCTTTGGGAGAGGGCTCAGGCAGAGACCACGCTGAAATGGGTCCTGTTTCCTTGCAGAAGTCTCCAGGCCACCAGGCTGTGGGTGACACCTCGTTGGGAGCCCGCAGTTAGCAAGAGCTGCAGAAGGCAAACGTGACCTGGCCGACTTTGCTGCCCCGGACCCCACCCCCATGTAGGCCACCAGCCCCCAAGGCTCTGCCTGGCCAGTCTGCGGGGACAAGAAGGACGAGGAGCCGTGTCCCAGCGGCGGTGACCCGACAATGCCAGTGGGTTGGACGTGCTCAACTGGTCACCGCCCTTTGGGGCCCACAGATCGTCAGGGAGGCCTTCACAGCGCTGAGCTGCTACGAGCGAGAGCGGAGCTGGGGTGTCCCAGATGGGCGAGGCAGGAAAGGCCCTTCCTACAGGGAGACAGTGCTTCCAGATTCTTCCACCAGATCCCCCCAGGATCTGGGGGTGTCGCCCGAAGTGGGCCACCACCACTCTATGCCCGGGCCTGTTTTACTCTAAAAGCAAATGCTGTGAATGCTCCTGGTGTCGGGGGTCTGCCAGGCCCAGTCAGGGTCCCCTTCTCGGGGCTGAGAGCACAGGAGCGGCCAGTGAGACATTTCAAGAAGAATGGCACGGCCACATGTGCACTTCAGGAAAGAGACATTTAGGCCACAGCATGTCCAGGGAGAAGCTCAGACACTGAGATGGAAAGCAACGAGGGGCCGCTGCAGGGAGCCAGGCAGAGGCCCTGGGAATGCGCTGGGGAGCCCGAGCCGGGGCTGTGGCTGGGGGAGCCTACCAGCTGCAACGCCTGGGGACCCCTGACCACAGCACACGTCCCGGTGCTCCTCACTCCAGCTCTCCAACCAAATCCCAGCTCAGAGTTCACTCCAGGAGCCTGCAGGACCCCCAGCCTGGTCACTGCCCCCAGCATAGGCTGGTACAGTGACATGTTCTTCTGCGTCCCAGCCCTCACCAGAGGGGCACGTCACACTCACATATGGGACAGCTCAGTGATGGTACCTCCCCGGCAAGATGCTAGCCTCCATCGCGGGGTGGGTGGGTGGGTGTTGGTTAGTTGGTTGTTGGTTGTGGGGTGATCGTTGGTTGGTTGTTGGTTGGTATGTTGGTTGGTTGGTATGTTGGTTGGTTGGTTGGTTGTTGGTTGATAGGTTGGTTTCTTGCTTGCTTGGTCAGTTTGTTAGCTGGTAGGCTGGTTGGTTAGTAGGTTGGTAAAATGGTTGCTAAGTAAGTTGGTATTTTGGTTAGTTGGTTGCTTGGCTGGTTTTCTTTGGGTCACCCCCATCTAGCACAGTGTCGTACGCGCAGCAAGCCTACAATAAATATTGATTGCGTACTCTCACATCCATGTTAGCTCATGTGATGCTGACGGTACTGCAATGCTCTGGGCAGAGGAGGAAGCCGTAACTTCCACGTCACCATGTGCAGGCTGTGAATTCAGCCAGACCAGCCTGGGTTCCCGACCGCAAGGCCGAGGCAGCGCCAGGCCCTGTGGAGCCCTCAGGGCCACAGAGCTCTTCCTCCCGACGACTGAGAGGGAAGCCCCATGGCAGTGTCAAGGGAAAACGTGAGAGAGAGAAGCGTGTTCGTCCCTAATTACTAATCGTGCGGCCTCTGGGCCGCTGGTTTTGCAGAAGCGCGGTGCCCTCGTGCTGCCCTGTGAATTCAGTCCGCTGGCCCTCTCCTGCGCCCTCACCACATCGCGACACTGTGCAGCGTGAGCGGCAGGCAAGACTGTCCGTTTCACACAAGTGTGACCTGGGCCATGAGGACCTCCTGCCTCCAGCGCCAGCCGGAGGGGTGCCTCCCAGCACCCCTTCTGCTCAGGGAGCAGGGCCGGCCTCAGAGCCCACTGACCGCCGCCTCCCCCAGGCCTGCAGGGTGACGCGTGAGCGCGCCCCACGGCGACCCTTCAGGACAGGGACGCCACCCGCCTCGCCCTCAGCAGTGTCCACCTTGCAACCTTCCTACGTGAACGGCTCTCGTGCCCCCGTCCCTGCTCTGCAGGTGAGGGAGCTGGGACAGAGAACTCAGACAACCACCCCGGATTTCCCGGCCGGTCAGGGAGGGATCGGGCTCACGGCCGCTGTGCTGCAGACCCAGAAGGAGAGACCCTGCCCACGGCCACTGCCATGACCACCAGGCCGTGTGGTGCCCACCGGCATGGTCCTTGTTGGCCGTGCCCCGACAAGCGACACGCGTGCTCGGGCTCTCCCCCGAGGGGACAAGGGATTGTCTGGCACGCTGCCTTTGGAAGCACGGCCGACTAGGGAAGGGAGGAAACCCGAGCTCACAAAGTCAACCCTGAGAATACTGTTTCCCAAAGTGGCAACGATCAACAAAAGACCTGCAGGGCTGCCGCTCCCGCCGGGGGGGCCCTGCCAAGCCCCGCCCCCGGCCCGCCAGGAGCCGCCGCGCTCGCACACGCGCGCTGTTGCAACTTGCCCTGCAGCCTGCCCGCGCCACCCCCACGGCAGGACGGGAAACCGGTCCTCAGCCCTCCCTCCCCGAAGCCCGGCAGCTCCAGGAGGGGACGATCGCCAGCTCCCAGGGCCCGCGAAAACCAGCCGCCTCTCTCCCCTGTCGTGCGTGTTGGGGTGCCAGTGCGTGGGGTTTGGGGGGCATGCGTGGGAGTGTGCCATGGGGGTGCGTGTGTGTAGGCTGCACATGACCTGTGAGAGTGGGGAATTGGGGGGGGGGGGGGGGGGGGGGGGGGGGGGGGGCGGGGGTGGTCATTGCAGGAGCCATCGCCTGCAACGTGGCTGCCAGAAATTAGGAGCAGGGTCCAGCCCTGGAGAAATGCTTCTCTGAGCGACCCCCCAGGAAATTCCCTCCCCTCCGCCTCACTACTGGCCATGCCCTCCCTAACCTCTCGGGTGGGGAGGGGGAGGCCTGAACCCTTCCTGCGGTTCCGTGCTAAAGTGGGGAGGTCTGAAAAGCAGAGAGACACAGGGCAGGAGGGCGAAGACGGCACCCCGGACCCAGGGGCTGAGCTGGTCCCGCAAACCCTCTGCGGTCATTCAATCTCTCAACGTCAGAGCTGGGAGGCCACCAGGGTGATCCACCGTACAGACGAGAACACTGAGGGGACAGGGAAGGAACCCCCAACCCAGGCTGGGACCCACGGCCTGTGGAGCACCTGGAGCGGCCATCCTCCTGACGCTAGAAGGACGGTCCTGGATTGAGTGTCCCCTGTGTGGAGCCTGTCCTTCTGACTCCAGGCCCGTCCGTCTCCCGCATGGCCTCGGAGGCCCAGCTGGGGAAGGGGGAGCAGGAACCCGGGCCTGCCGACCCCCAGCCCAGGGGTCCTCTGACTCGGCTCCCAGAGCACAGGACGTAGCTTGTCCACCTGGGCCCAGCGGGCCACTCTGGCCGGAGCAGGGGTCGGTTTGGTGGCTTTTATTGTCGGGTGGCTGTTGAGGCTCAAGGTGGGCCCTGAGGCCAGCCTAGAACGTGTATTCCTTGTCCTGTCTCCTTCCCAGTGGCCTTTTGGCTGAATCTCCCAGCCTGCTGAAGCCGAGCGGCCTCAGTGCCAAGGCCGTGACACCCGCGTGGGCAGGCGGGTCCCCACGTCCACGCACTGGACCCAGCTTCCTGGGCCTCCAGCCTCCCTCCCCGCGCCTCCCGGCTCCAATTCCAGAAGAAATCCTCTCAGGGAGGCCGCCGCGCATGGGGTGCCCCTCGGCGAAGACAAGGGCCCGCCAGAGCGGCGGGGGGCAGGGTCCCAGCCGGGACGGCCCCTGCCCGCAGCCGTCCTCCCGGCTGGCCCTGGCCCGGCCTGCCCTCTGCACGCTGTCCCCGCTGTGTGTCCCCCTGGCTCCGTCCCGCCGGAAACCTCTCTGTCCTTCCTCCTCTGTCCGCTTCGGCTGTCTCTCTGCCCCCGTCTCCCTCCCTGGCTGTATCTCCACTTGCCTCTACTTCTATCTCCCTGGGTCTCTCTTCCCAGGGACAGTCTCTGCTTTGCCCCTGTCCTAGTGGCCACCTCCGTGGGACTTCAGGGTCCGACAGGCTCAAGTCCGCATCCAGGTTCCGCCCCTTCTGGCTCTTTGACTGAAGAGGAATCATTTTCCCTGTCAGGGCCTCGGTGTCCTGATCTGTAAGTGGGGATAACAACGTCCATCTCACGGGGTTCTCAAGAGGGTGGGTGAGGTGACAGCAGTAAGAACACCAGAGAAGCAGGATGCGGTTCTGGGGGCCCCTGAGGGCTGCTGTGAGGAAGGCAGTGCCTGCGCCCCGCCCCCTCCCGCCTCCTGGGCACAGCAGGGACCCGGCAAACACAAGGTCACCTCCCTGGCTTTGATGTCACTCTCCCCAAAACACAGAATAACGCCTTAGCCACGTGGAAGGAACTGCTCCTTTCCGCCTAAAGAGTTGGCAAAATTAAAGACAAGCTGAGCGTCCAGCCCAGACAGGTGGGCAGGTGACACCTGGGGCCCGGTGCTGACACGTGCTGACCAGTGAGTGCGACAGGAACAGCAGCGAGCATCATAGTGACCTTCCAATAAGTGCGCGTCACAGGAGGACGTTCCCAACTGTGAGAAAAATCTTACCTTACGCTTCCTATGCCCCGAGCACAGAAAGGTTAAGGAATTTGTCCAGAGACACACAGCCAGTGAGGACCAGAGCTGGTACCCAAGCACATGAAACTATAAAGGTCTGTAAGACACAGGAAGCACGTATCTACGTGCATGGAGTAGTAACACACTGTGCAGTATAGAACATATAGAGCACATATGTGACATACAATACCTAATCATTGGTATTTTATATATCATCTGATTTGCACATAATTTTATGTGCCATATAATTTAGTTGTGAGCATGTACAATCATATACAGGTATGAATATTTACATATAACATATAAAGCACATACGAGTTTGCAAATGAGAATAGTACGGCAACCTGAACCAGCTGGAAACATTGCTGACGACCTTGGCCCTCAGGGAGTTAGCCACTGGGGACCGTGTGCACACGGAGATGAGAGGGCAGCCTGTTGGAGCCTGGACTCTCAGCCCTGGGGGCTGGCTGCTGGGGGGCCCTGGGGAAGGGAGTCCAGCTTGAGCACCCCTGGATACGGGTGAGTCTGAGCCCAGGACACCTGGGAAGGGCAGAGGAAGTGTCAGGGAAGCCTTTCCTTGCAGTTCTAAGTCGGCTCTTTCGGGACTGTGGCCAGGACAGTGCCAGGGCCAGGCAGTCAGCCTTGCCGCGGCACCCACTCTGCAGGTGACACCAGACGGGAGCCCTCCCTCTCGCCTTCCCTGCATCGCTGAGCTCCTGGCTCCACAGCCAGCAGGTGGAAGGGGCAGCACGTCGGCGGGGTCGGGGCTGCGGAAATGAACCTGACACTGGCACGCGGCAGGCTCTGTGCGGTACCAGGCCCGTGGGCAAAGACGCCAGGAACCCTATTTGATCCTCCCCGGTCTGTGCCCAGGGCGTCAGATGCAGGAAGACCTGGTTCTGAATCCCACCCAGCCTGGCGCTTGCTGGTCCGAATGGCTTGCTCTGTCTCAGCCTCGCCTTTCTCCTCTATCTACCCATCTCCTAGGCTGTTGAGGACAGTCAATGCAACACTGTTCACAAAGTGACCAGCTCAGAGCCTGAGACTGCGTGTGCCCGACAGGCGTGAGGCTCCTTCCCCTCCCCCTGAAGCTCTGAAATCAGGCTCGAGTCAGGGGATGCAGTTCTGATCCACAGCCCGCCTCTGTCTACTTCCCAGAGTCTCCGCCACCAAGTCCCCTCGCCTCCCTGGGCCTGATGGCCCCTCAGAACTGAAGCCCTTAGGCCTCAGGGCTTTCTGCAGGCCACCAGTGAGACTGAGTCTGATGACACAAGAGTCTCTGGGCTTGGGGCCCTGCGGCTCAGAGAGCAGCGTGGGTGATCGGATGTGCACCACGGTCTGCGATCCACTCCGCAGGGGGATGCCTCGTGTCCTTGTCTCTTCCTTGTTTATCCTGTCAGTGACACTGAGAGGCAAAGGGACTCCGGGCTCACTGCTGTTAAAGAGAGGGAAGCAGAGGCCCAGGGAGGCGGTGCCCCTTTCGGGGGGCAGAAAAGCTCCGTCCTGAACTCCCAGTTTGGTGCATTCCCCACTCCATCTCCTTCTCAGACCCCGCTCTTGGCCCCAGGACCTGGGCAGGGGCTCGGCCCCTCTCAGACCCATCGGCCCTGTAATCCTACGCAGGCGTCTCCTTACAGCCTCACTCCACTCCGGGAGTTCTTGAGAGTGACAAGGCAACAGGGCTCCTGCAGCCTGGGAGTCCTCCCTCCCAGGCAGGCAGAAGTAAAAGTCCTTACTCATTTTTGTAAGACAGAGCCAAGGCAGGCAGTCACAGAGGGTGGGGGGTGGGGAGCGACGTGTTTTTTCGCAGGGGGGGCTGGTATCCAAGACGCGCGCACTGTGAAGCCACCCTCCGTACTGCGCTCGCTCCCTCGCTGTCCTCCCAGAGCAGTTCCTTATTTGGAGAAAATTTGACTGTGATCATGGCTCCATTTGCATGAGAAGTTCTTGGGAGGGAAAAAGAACTTGTCACGTTTCTCCCACAAGAGTGTGTTCACACCAAGAACAAGGGAAATGCCAACAGTGGCCTTTGCCGTCACCAGAAGTGGCAGCTGGGTTGAAGAATTTCTTCCTTGAGGCCCCTTTTCCCCTGTCTCCTGATGACCTGACTTCTCTCTAGGGAACGGGGGCCTCGCGGCCACCAGCACGGCCGCCCGCCCGCCCTCCACCCTCAGCACTCCACGTAAAACCACGTCCTGTCTCTGCTGCAGGTCTGCGAGGCCCTGTCTCAAGGATGACAGTCTCCTCTCCTCTCCGGGTGAGAACAGGAGTGTCAGGGCCAACTGTTACAAAACAAGCTTCTTGGAAGGAAGCCGGCAGGGGTGGGGAGGGAGACCCACAGTCAAACTAGGACAGCATTTCCCAAGAGGAGCGAAGCAAGACTGCACATGATTTCAATCAGGGAAGGACACCGGCTGTTAGCCACTCCACCTCCCAGCCAGAGCCAGACGCGTCCAGATGTCTGCACAACATCCTGTCTCCCCCAGGTGCCCTGCCTCTTCGCCCTGCTCGCCTTTCCTTGGCCCTGCGGGGCACACCTGAAATGCGCTCCAGCCCTCACCACTTTCCAAGGCCAGCCATAATTGCTCAAACCACTCACACATGGGTCTGCAGTTTACAGGGTATTTTATAGCTCTCACAGCATTAGCCATGAAGTGAGGAAACAACATAGGCCCTGAGCTGCGCCGGGGCTGCTGCTCCTGGGGGGACCTTTCAGGGTGTTACACAGGAAGTGGCATGGAGGCCCCATTTGTACTCAGTGGGGGATGTGTTTCCAGACGGAACTTCCTGCAGGAAATGCCTTCCTGTTAAGGACAGGGTTTAGATGCCACCGCCACCAGCACAGCAGGAAGAAAGCCTCCAAGCCTAAGGGCCAGCGCCCTTGGGTCCAAGAGGCAGGGCACTGCCCAGCCCCTCCAGCCTCAGAGCTGAAATACTGCCATGGGCATGGGGGGGGGGGGGGGGGGGGGGGGGGCGGGGACGTACAGCCAAGGCCCAAGGGCAGATCCGGGCCATCAGCTCAAGGCCAAAGCCACAGAGCTGATCTGGATGGGTCCAGAGCAGTTTCCCCAGCCCCTCACTGAGGACAGACGGGAGCCACTTTAGAGCCCGTCGTAAGTGCAGGCCGTCCTCATCCTGGAGTGCGTTTCGTCGTGTACCGCTCACCTTGGACCATTCTTGCTAAACCCCCGGCTTGAAAGCCCACCCAGTGCTGTTGCCCACATAGAGCTGGACCCAGTGGATGCTGACCTAGCCACGACTCACGGCCCACTGGGCAAAGCCAGGTGGGCAGGCCCCTCCAGAATGCCAGCTGGATGACCTCGTGGTGCACCTCCGCATGTGCCACCCACCTGAACTTCAACACTGCTGCTCACAGCGGCTCCTCCCGCTGGAGGGAAACTTGAGCTATGTCCTCTCTCTGCCTCACTGTCTGCCCTTGGAGGCCCCCTCGCATCTGTGGGCCACACTGTTCACCGTGGGTCCCGGGCAGCTTGGCCTCATGATGTCTGGGATTCCTTCTACTGTGAAAACTGAGACCCTGACCTCTGAATCCAGCTCCCAAAGGGGACAGATTTAAAACTCTGGCTCGGAGTAAAGCCCAGAGATAAGCCAAGTTCAGGGCAATGTGGATTCGGTCCTTTATGTCCAAGGAAGCCGCTGCCATCCGCCACCTCCCGCCTTCCACACTGGGACACCTCCATTCGGTGCTTTCCCATGAGCTTCTCGCCCCTCCCTGCCTGCTCCTCACTCCACCAGCCATTCCTCCATTAGAGGTCACTCTACAGGCCATTGTAGTGTCCCTTCCACTCTGAAATGGTCTGGGTCTCAAAGTCCAGGGGGATGTCAACAGGGGCCAAATGGAGCCTGTAGACCACAGCCCTTGGCCTGGGGACTATGGACAGCTTCAGACGGGACAAGGGTCCCTGTGTGTGACTGTGCCCACGTGCATTTTCCTGGAGGGCTTTAGTCAAGTTCGCAAAGTGTGCTGTGGCCCAGAAAAGGCTCAAAGCAACACAGAAAAAGGAGGGGGAGAAAGTTGGGAGCGCTCGTTCATTAGCTAGTCACTCAGTACGTTGTGTGAAGGACCCACTGTGTGCCAGGCCCCAGGCCAGGCACCGGGCATACAGTGGTGATTACTAGTCAAAAGCATACAAATAAATGTAAAATGGTGACTCTTCCAAGAAGAGGCCCACAGAGGTCCAGGAAGTAGCAAGCAGCCCACCGTGATGGGGGTAGTGGTCCGGGACCTTGAAAGGAGAAATGACAGACTTCCGCCCAACAGGAAAGCCCGGGGTGGCCAGCGCACAGCCTGACGTTCAGGGGGCTTGGTATCAGGAGAGAGCAGGCTGAGAACCAGCTGCGAGGCCATGACATGTGACCCCGGGGGCCAGGGATGTGTGGCCCATTGGACGGCTAAGGCACAGCAACTGGAGACGGAGATAGAGGGTTCTGCTGCCGCTTCACATGGGCCTCCACCTTCCTAGCACCCCGGAGTGGGAGCCTGTGGGAAACCCTTAGGCACCTAAACAGGGAACTCACCACCCACCCTCAGAAACTGCTCCCCCAGTTGGAAGTTGGGTCTGTGAGCTCCCCAGCAGTGGGGCATGCCTAGCCGAGTGCCAGGCACCTAACGGGCAGTAGTCATCTGAAGAAATCCACAGGGCGGGGGGCAGGGTGGCTGTGGTCCCATCAATGACGCCACCAGCCCCCGAGTCCCCTGAGGGCTGGAAGGCGACAGAGGAGCCAAAGCAGCCGTTCTGTATCTCAGACCAAACGCGGCCCCGCAACCACAGGACGGAAGATCAGCATGAAGCCAGACAAACGAACAGTCGCGGGGTGGCGAGTTCCGCCGTAGCCCAGCGCCTGCCGCTGTTGGCCGTGCACGGGGCTTGAAAGCACCGCTTTTCCCCTTCAGAAAACATGGCCCCGCCAGCTGCTGGAGAGTCATCATCACAGAGCCACACGATCTGGAGGGAAGAATAAATTGCTCGGAGTGTGGCATGGACAGGCCGCTGCCAGGGTGCCCCGACGAACTCATTTCAAATAAATGCCTCTGGTATTAGAACACAGTGCCGGACTAGGCCCCCTCCAAGGGGTTACAACCCAGTGGTCAGTACCTGGAAAACTTCCCCTCCATCCTGACGCACCCCTCCCCCAGCCAACAAAGCTAGGTCTTAGGGTGGAGTTTCCCCCTTCCTCTCAGCCACCCCACCTCCCTGGACTGTTGCGACCGGTCCTCACGGGCCTCTCTGCGTCGAGGCTCCCTGTCCACTTTAGCCTTTGCTGGCTACCACAACAAACTGTGCGACACAGCAATCCAACCTCGGCACGCCCCGCCCAAAGTCCACCAACGCTCCCTCAGTGCCCTCGAGGTCAAGTTCACGGCATTTCACCCAAGGCTGACCTGTCACTTCAGCGACCTCCCAGCTGCTCTCCAGTCTCTAGCGGCAGCCCCAGCTCCTCCGGCCTCTCTGAGCTTCAGATAATTTGCTGCTTCTCGGGCATCTCCATGGGACAGGACAGTCCACCGGCACCTCGAGCTCTACGTGGCCAGAACCAAACTCGTCAACCCCAACTGGCCAGCCAGCCAGTCCCATGGTCCAGCCAGCCAGTCCACATCCAGGTGGGCCTCCCAGCACCTGCTGGTCTCACGCCCTGGACTCCTGCACCCCTCTCACCATCACCAGCACCCCAGCTCTTGCCATTTAGCCCACCCCCATGACCTCACCAGCGATCTTCCTGTCCCTGACTGACCCCTCTGTCCCCGAAGGCAAGGCCAGCTGCTGATATAAATAAAAGCCACATCAGAAGTTTAGCATAAGGGAACTTTGTTTCTCACGTATGTGAGAGTCCAGGGCAAGTGCCCCCAGTCCCAGTGGGCGATTTTCCTGCAGGCGGTGATTCAGAGACACATGCTCTGTCCTTGCTGTGTCCCCACCAGCCCCCAGGGCCCCGGACTGCTGTTTGCAGACAGTGAAAGAGCTCTATGTGGAAGAGTAGTGAAGCTCCTGTTCTTCAGAGGTCCAGCTTTATCTCGAGCATTGAGAGCTAGTCACCTGGCTATCCCTGGAAGCAAGGTGTTCTGGGAAATGTAGTTCTTCCATAAACAGCCTCACCTGAGCCACAGCAACCCACAGCAGGAGAGGGAATGTGAGTTTCTTGGTGGCCCTTGGCCATCTCACCACACCGTCCTCTCCCTCGCAGAGCGAGGCCAGCCCAGTGTCCTTGCAGCGTGCCCAAGGCGCCCTTGGAAGGCGCGGCTCCCCTCCCAGCCTCCGCCCCACCCTCAGTTTGCCCCGAGCTCCCAGCAGGTGGAAAGCATGAGGCTGCCCTCCTCTCCACACCTGTGCACCGGCGTGTCCTCTGCGGCGCGGGGACAGAAATACTGGGCGGGGAAGGGGCTGCAGGCAGCCGTGGCCCCTCCAGCAGGTCTGAGACCGAGGGACGGGGGACGCTGGATTCCAGAGCACAACCCACTACGTACGCTTGGTCACTTGGTCGCTGGGGGCAAGCCGGGAAGCAGGAACAGCCACCGTGTCCCCTTTGCAGATTAGAAAACTGAAACGGGAAGGACAGGAGGAGTCCTCACCGGTGCCACGACCTCGGGGCTGGGCACAGAGCCCACAGCCAGGCCCTCTCATCCCCCTGCAGCCCTCCTGGCCTCCGCCCCAGGCCACCGGGCTGGCGAAGGGCCCTCCTTCCGCACCAGCCGCTGCTCATTCCAGAAGAGTGGGCTGGAGTTGTGTGCCCACCTGCTCCCCAAAATTCCACTGACTGGGGCTGCATCCGGGGCCAAGGAGATGGGGGTGCACACACGGTGGCCTGGGGGAAATTGGGGAGCCTCGAGGAAGGGCAGGCATTGAACATTTCCTGAAAGCCTGAAGGATAAGCAGGAATCACCTGGGGAGAGAGACAGGAGAGACGCTCTAGATGGAAGGATCCGAATGGAGGGGACGCGGGAAAGGGAGGGTGCTGGCCGATGCAGTGACCCTGGGGAGGCTGGACGGAGCGGGCAGCCCAGGCCTGGAGGCAGTGGAGGCAGCAGTGGCCCCAGGCCAAGCTGGGGTGCCGCTGCCCCGGGTCTCCCGGCCCCCCGGTGCCCATCAGTCCCCAAACCCCTCCCCATCAGGAAGCCAGCCAGGGCTTGCTTGGAACAATCCCAAATCAATAATAAACCTTAATCAAATCCTAGCAAATCTTTCACGGAGACCCATCATGAAACTGCATTCTCCTCCCAAATGAAGCAGACAGAACATGGCGTCGTTTCCCACCTAGGGACTCGGGGTGCTGCCCAGATCCCTTCTCTGCTCCACCCCATGTGGAAGATGAGCCCGATGGCAAGGACTGGGGGCTCCCAGATAGGCCCAGGGTCCAGGGCTGGCTGTGGTGGGGGTTTCCCTGTGCAGCCCCCAGAAAGCAGCAGGTTCTTGGGAGTGCTCCTGAGATGGGAGAGGCTCACTGGTGAGGCCTGGCAGGGATGGCCACCAAGGGGTGGGAGCTGTCCCCACCTGGGTCCATATGGGACCAGCCTGGGTTAACTGTCCCTGTAGCCCCAGTTTGAAGGACAGATGAATGAATAATATCCCAGGGCCTGGAGGTGCCAGGAGGGCCCCCGGCGGGGTTCTGCGAGTGGCCAGGAGGTGGGGAGTGGGAACCCCGATGGAGTGCCAGCATGTGGACCCGGCCTCTGGACCTCAGGGTCCTGTCCACTTGTGGTCCTGCGCTCTCTCCCTCCCACCCCAGCCTGAGCACCCCCAGGCCCCGGGACGCAGCTCCTCCGCCATCCTTCCACGACTCATGAGTGCATTACACTCCAGTGATCGCTGCTCGTACCAGAGGCCTGGGTGTCCAAGCATGCCTTTGTGTCCAGCTCTGGTGAGGTGACCCAGCCGCTAAAGACCTGAGCCCATGCCCCTGCCCAGCCTCAGTCCTGGGTTCTCACCGCCCACCGCGTTGTGTGTACCCACAGCATGCCGCCTGTGGAAACAGAGCTCATTGGGTCAGGGTTCTGCTGAGCGTCCTGATCCCCGAGGGTGCTCTCAGGACCGCTGAATCTTGCTTGGGATCAGGGGGCCCGCCTGAGCCCCTGGAGCATAAAGTGTCAGTGAGCGCCGCGTCTACGGAGCTCCTTCCCACCCCCTCCTTGGCATTCCTTGGGAGGAGTCTCCAGCTCCATCTGGTACCAGCAGGACACTTAGCGATGGGTCCTGTCCCCCCATCCATCACAGCAGCCGGCTGACAGGGTACCCCACCCCTGGCCACAGCAGTTTGGGGATGGATGGATGGGCCAGGTGAGCCACTCACAGGCTTTTGCCAGGGCCGCTAAGCTTGGAGGCTGTCAGTGTTGGGTGCCAGCACCCTCTTACCTGCCAAATGAAGCCAAGAAGCGGCCGGCAGAACCATGAGCTGTATGTGGGGGTGGGACACCCCGGGAGCCAGCTGCACCTGCAGAGCCAAATGGACATCTCAGTTACCTAGGACAATGAACCTCTTCACACCGGGTTGAGCTGGGTTTTGTCACTGTCATCAAAGGACCCCCATGTGATGGAAGGGCTCTTAACCTGATCTTGGTGGAAAATGTCACAAAGATGTGTGAGCACCACTGAGCCCGAATACTGGGCTAGGAAGGGCTCAACGTCACGAGACGGTCAACTCCAGGGTCATGGGTCCCAACCCTGCTGAGGACGATGACCCCTTTGTAATGTTCAAAAGCTCTCACCAAGCCCCACCAAACACCTGCACCGTTAGCGTGCCTGGTGTGACCCAGAAAACACACCAAGCACTCAGGAAACTCGAAAGCAAGTGGTGTGTTTTCTATCTCAGCAGCATCTGCACACGCCAGAGGAAGGGAGTCGTGCAGACACAGGGAGAGTGTTCATCGTCAGTCCTGACAACGGCTTGGTGGCCTGTGACTTGGCCCGGCCGTCGCAGCCGCCTGCTGCCCCCTCCCAGTCAGCCGGAACTGCTCCCCAACTCCTCTGGGGAAAGGTGGCCAACCTCCCGCTCCAGGTCCCTGCGTCCCACTCCCGCATCCCAGGGCCCGGTCGGGGTCTGTGCCTCCCAAAGGCCCTGCAGCAGTGCTTCTCAACTTCGCCTGCGCCACATCACCTGCGAGGTCCTAAAATGCAGATTCATGGGCTGCAGCCCAGACTCAAATCTGCAGGTGGGGGCGGAGCCCAAGAATCTGCATTTCTAACAAGCTCCTGGCCACGTGACCTTGAGGTTCGGCCTCACACACCTGAACGCTCCTAACAGCCCACGTCCGGCCCCTTCTGTGCCCTTGGTGGCCCGCCTACTGTGCTGACAGGAGGGACACATCCAGGCACGTGAGGCAGAGAAAATCACTTCCTGGTCCCAACAGGACCTTGACCCTCCACAGCACAGCAGCTTCCTGTGACACTTCCGGTGTCACGTCACTAAGCTTTACCATTTCCCACCCAAAGCTACGAGCGAGGACAGCCAGGCTCTCCGGGCCTCCCCGACCCAGCCCCAGGCCGCACCTCCTAACCGAGCCAGCCCGAGGCACCTCCAACTCCTCCGCAGGGAGCCTGCCGATGTCTCCCCGCCCCGGTTTTGGCCACCAGATTCCGCCTCCTCGGAGACGCTTCTCGCCCCTGCGCCGTCGGGGTGAAGCGTTCCTCCCCCATGCCTGCTGGCCCTCGTGCTACCGGGAACTCAGGCTGCAGTGGGGGGCCCTGGGAGACGGGGGGGCCCTTCGCTGCCTCCACCAGCGCCTGCCCCGCGGCAGGAACTCGGCACTTGCTGATTCACAGAGAGCAGTGTGTACAAACTTATGAGACAGGGAACTGCCACTTTCACGGCAAGGGAAGTACAATCTGGGACCTTCGTCATGGAGACGAGGGCACAGAGGGTCAAAAAAGTGAGGGGACTTGCCTCAGGCCACCCATCGAGAAAGTGTCACAGCAGGGATTCAAACTCAGGCCGAGCCCAGAGAGCTCTGGCTTTTTCGGTTGCCCCAGCCTGTCCCCATGGGTAGCATCGGCCGAAATGGCATTTTAATGGTGGGTCTCAGAGCAACTCTTCTTATGTTTAATTTTAATCTTGAGGATAGCTTGTTTCCCTTTTTGCTTTGGCAGCTAGGAAGCTCACAGCCAATTTCTGGCGAGCACAAAGGACACGTGGCAGCATCTCATGGAATAAGCTTGCCTTACTTTCATTTTCTTATTCTCCTTCCTTATCTTTCTATCCCAGCCTCCTCCCTTACTAATCCTTTCCTCTTCCTGGTGCACGTTGCATGATAAATAACTAAATAGGTGCACATTTATTACATAAATTACTAAAGAGTGATGTAGCAAATACAGCACAACTGGGGGCACAGCCACCCCTCCTGATCCCCACTCCAGTGCTCCTCAGTATCTAGAATGTTCCTTGCCCTCAAGTAGCTTAAGAGCATGATGGTTATCTGGACCAAACCCTGAAGGCCTTTCAAAGGTTGTCTCATGGTCCTCACTTTATTTTCCCAAACTTTGGACACATCTCTGAAAACGGCGCACAGAGGCCACACGCCTGCCCCGCCGTCCGCTCTGCCAGTTACTCTGAGAGAACAGGAATTCACCCAGCGAACGGAAGACCCCAAGCCTGGGGTATGACTCACAGAGGTCACGGAGCTCTGACAGGCACCTCTTGCTAAACAGTTACCTGCTGTGTGCATTGTCAGCAAGCACGGCATCTTCCATGAAACGTCCAAATGTTACCGAGGGCGGAATCGGACCCCGGGGCCGTTCCCTGCCGTTCCGCGGCGGTAATTAACCCAGCGCGGAGGTCCTGCCCTCGCGCGGCACGCTTTGCCTTTTACAGTGCTCCTTTGGGGCACGGCGCGGTGGGTTACAGGCTCCGGGCCCAGGCCCTTGGCTCTAAAACGCTCCCCGCCTCCGCAAACATCGCGCACCAGGCAGGCTGATGCGCCCCGATTAGCTCCACACGGCAAAGACGTTCTCGGGGGTGCCCTCGAACCAACACCCACTTACATTCCCAAAGGAATCCTGTTGTCACCACGATGCTGGGACACCACACCCCAACTCTGCATGTCCCCGACAGCCAGGCGATGGCTCCCTGAGTGAAGCATGAACCCCACTTCCTAGCTCAGGGTCCCCCACAACCTGATCGCTCCCTCGTTCTCCACCGTCTTCCACGTGTACCCTACATCCCATCCAAGAATCTGCTCCATCACTAACGCCTCCAACAGCCTCACTCCCACCGCCCTCAGCAAAAGCGAGCCGGGTCCTGCTTCCGTCCCCTCCGCGTGAGGGCAGCCCCGCGCTTGCGGCCCGGCCGGGGCGGGGAGGGTGGGCGCCGACCTCGGCCGCAGGAGGGGGCGGGCTGCGCGGTGGCCCAGAGCCGTGTCTCGCCCGCGCACCGCGGCACCGTGCTGGGTGAGCACCGCGGGTACAGACGTCTACGACGGGCGTGTACTAATAAAGCACGCTCTGTCTGCTTTAGCTGTGTGGGGCCCACGTCAGGGTTTATTTTTTAAAAAAATAATGAAGTTTTGTGCTTTGAAAAGAACTGGGCACTGGCTCCCGGGAGCCCACACGTAGCTGCATCGGGCTGGTCTGGGCAGAGACGGGAAGGGCGTTCGGAGCACGGGCACAGCATGTGCGCAGGCCTCACCTTGGCACGCCGGCTTCTCCGCCAGGAGGGCCTGTCGGTCTGCCCCCGTCTCCGAGCCCCAGGAACCACCCCTCAACCTCGGCCTGCCAGGCCTGGGGTGGGGGGGCACAGCTCCCCGGGGGCCCTCGTTGTTTTCATTTAGGTCCGCCCAGAACTTTAGAAATCCTCTTGACTCAAACTCTCTCCAGTCAGCCCTTCTGAGCACGTCGCCCACTGCCCCCGGGACCCAGACCTGCATGGCTCACCGGCCTGATTCATGTCCTTGACCACCGAGGGGAGAAGGCTGCACCCCGGTAGAGAGCCCGCGTCCGGCCGGGTATCCCGCCTGCGTCAGCCCAGTGGCTCCCCAACACAGTCCTGTGACACAGGTGTCACGGGTCCCTCTTGGAGAGGAGGGGATCGAGGCGTAGGCAGGGCAAGTGGCAGGTCTGAGAGGATCTGGCTTTTTCCTTCGACTCACCACCCCCACCCCCCATCGAGGAGCCACACAGTGAACCCCCATTCTCGGCTCTGATGCGTGGACAAGGAGATTCCTCAGGGCCGGTCACTTCACGTTTAGGAGTGAGGGGTGGTGACAGAGTTTGTGGTGTTTGTGACTTTTTCCTTTCATCTTTGTATCTTTATGTATCACTTACATTTTTAATATAATGAACATTCGTCATTTATAAAAACAAGACTTTCTCTAAAAAGTTTGAAAATGACGGGCCTTTCCGCAGCGTGCAGGACGAGGAAGGCAGCGAGGAGCATGGAGTGTCCGTGCCACGACGGCAGGGCTGGACGGGGGGGCCCACAGGACCTCGATGGCAGATGCCAGCTCAGCCCCCCACATCAGAAAGGCTAAGTGGGCCGCGAGCCTTTATCTTCATCGTGTATTTATGAATTAGTCATTTTTTGATCCAGAAATTGCCCCGTGGCAGGTGCTCGCATCATACGTCTGCCTGGTGAGCATGAGCCTGGTCCCCATTTCAGGAACGGAGCGCACCTGCATTTCCCCAGCGAGCCACCAACAGCCGTGGGATCCCGAAGGGAGTGGTCCCCCCAGAATGCATCTGAGACCCACCGGAGAAAGTAATGACGTCCAAGACCCCGTGTGCCCGGAGGCATCGGGATTCGGGGGGCGAGCACGGAGAGATGGTCTCCCCGCCCAGGCAAGTCCAGCAAGAGGCCGTGGCCACCAGACGCCCGCCCCGAAGGGTTTGAAGTCACAGCTGGGGTCCTGGGGCGAGAGCCGTGATTGACTAGTCAGGTCTGCCGGCTGCGAGAGGCAGGGGGGCGCTCAGAATGCTGGGGGGTCTCTCCTCCAGGCCACGTGCTCAGGTTCAAGCACCGTCATGGAAACCTTTGTGACGTTAATTCCTCGAGATACTTAAAATTGTTTGGAATAGGGCAGGTTGGCATACTCCCCCCACCCCAATTCTCCTCCCTTCCTGCTCTCCTGGGAACATCTGAAACCCAGGTTAGACATTCTTTCTTTTTTAATCAGCTTCATTGAAGTATCATTTCTATACCACACAATTCACCAGGTTTTAAGGGTACGATGTGTGTGAAGTTTTGACAAAGGTACACAGTCATGTAACCACCCCTGTATTCATGATGTAGAACACTTCCATCACCCCAGAAAGTTCCCCTGAGCCCTTTGGAAGTCGGTCTCTCCCCCCCCCCAGCCCCCACCCCTTGATTCATCTGCTCTGTCTGTTCTAGAATTTTACGGAAATGAAAGTAACGCGTAGAGAATCTTTAGCTTCTCTCATTTAACAATTCGTTCGTGACTCCCCCTTTCTTGCCTATATGAGTAGTTCACTGCTCTTCATTGCTGACTGCCACTCCATTATCTCTCCATGCAACCACTGGTGAACATTAGAGTTGTTTCCGGAAGGTTTGGGCTACTACGAATGAAGTTAGGAGCCACCCTCTGCGTGATGAGGATGGCTTTTCATCCTTGCCGGCACTTGCTCTTGTCAGTCTCCTTTCATTTTAGCAGTTACAGTTAGTATGTTGTGGTGTCTCATTCTGTTTTTAATTTGTAGTTCCTGAATGACTGACGATACCGAGTATCTTTTCATGTGTCTTTTTGACGTTCATTTGTCTTCGATGGCACAGAATTTGTGCTAATCTTTTGCCTGTATTTTATCGTATCATCTCCCCATGTGTGGCTTGTGTTTTCATTTCCTTAGTAGGATTCTTTGCAGAGCAAATATTTACATTTGAAGCCCACTGACTGTTCTGTTTTTTCTCTTTTTTATTTTTTAGTTTGTGTATGTTGTGTTTTGTTTTTAAAAATCTTTGCCTAATTAATACAAGGTCATAAAGACTTTCTCCTACATTTTCTTTAGAACCTTTATAAAGCCTGGGATCCAATTTGGATTAAGTTTTTGGTAGTCGGGGGGAAGGGCTGAGATGCATTTTTTGCATGTGGATACCCAATTACTCACTGAATTGCCTTGGGACCCTAGTCAAAACGAAATGACCTTGAGCGTATGATTCTGTTTCTGGACTCTATAATTCTATTCACTTGATCTATAAATATACCTTTAGGCCAATACCAACAGTCTTGATTATTGTAACTTTACGGTAAGTCTTGAAACCAAGCCATGTCAATACTCCCAATTTTAAAAAAATTATTTAGGCTATTCTAGGTCCTCGGTATTTTTATATAAATTTAGAATCAGAAACCCTGCTTGGATTTCAATTAAGATTTGTTTGAACATATAGATAAATGTAGGGAGACTCAACATTGAGGCTTATGACCTATGAACACAGAATGAAGTGTATTTCTTCATTGATTTGAATCTTCTTTAATTTCAGCAATGTTTTGTAATGTTTACTATACATGCATCCATCTTAAATTTGTTCAATTTTCCCCTTAAATTTTTTTGATATGATTGTGATATACCTTTTTTAAAATTAAATGAGTTATTGATTGATCTCATAGAGTAGCACAGTTGACTTGACTTTTGTATGTTGACCTTGTATCCTGCAACTATACTAAGCTCACTTATCAGTTCTCATAGCTCCTGTGTCAGTTCTTTGGAATTTTCTCTGGAGGAGATGATGTCATCTGTAAAGAGCTTGGGTAGTTCGTGTATTTCAGAACTTGTCGTTGTGGGATTTGTTGGCATGAAGATGTTAATAGCATTACCTTCTTATTATTTTGGTATTGGTCAGCCATGTAGTGATGTCCTCTCTTTTATTCTTGACGTCAGTAATTTGTGTCTTCTATCTTTTTTTTCTTAATTGGTTCAACGAAAGACTTACCAAATACTCAATTTTGGTTTTATTTCTCTTCTCTATATTTTTTCTGTCTTCTATTTCAGTGCTTTCTGCTCTTATATTTATTATTCCTTTTATTTTTATTTTGAGCTTACTTTGCTCTATTTTCTCTAGTTTCTTAAAGTAGATTACATATCACGATGTGAAGTCTTCTTTTCTAATGTAAGCACTTAATGCTGTGTCTCTTTAAATATTGCTTTAGCTATGCCCCACACATTTTTGGTGTTTTGTTTACATTTTTATTCAGTTCTAACTATTTTTAAATTTCACTTGTGATTTCTTCTTTGACACATGCATCATTAAAAAGCATGATATTTACTTTCCAAATATTTGGGGAATTTTCTAGACACCTTTTTGTTATTGATGACTAGCTTAATTCTACTGTGATCAGAGAACATATTTGTATGATTTATAACCACTTAAATGTATTAAGACTTGTTTTTATAGCCCAGAATATGATCTGTCTTGGTGAATGTTTCTCAGGCTCTTACAAAGTGTGTGTATTTTGCTTTTGTTGTTGACGTGTTCTATAAACGTCTGTTGATCCTGTGAGTTCATGTTGTTGGTATACATCAAGAAGGATGGTTTCTACATCCTTCTTCACATTCTATTTGTTCTATCAAGTATCAAGAAAGGTATATTGAAATCTGCAACTGTACCTGTGGATTTGTCTATTTTTCTTTTCAGTTTAATGCATATAGTTTCAGGTTCTGTTATTAGGCATATAGGCATTTAGGATTATTACTTCTCTTCTTTGAATTATAACATAGTGGGCATGCAGTTGAGGCTTAGCATGGTTCCTTTGTAAGATCCGCAACTCTTTTGTCTGAGACCCACTTAGGTGGAGCAAATGATCTTGCGGTTCGTTACCTTACCCATTCCCGTTTTCCAAAACAATTACCAAGAAAAAAAAAAGATTAACAAAATCAAAACCTAGAAGCTATTCGACCAATACATTTACTAATATGAGACTAGAAACCATTGAGAACCACATGAATTCAAGACCACATTGAAATCCACTGCTAGCAAAGTGTCCTTCCCCCAAATTAAGGAAATTTTAACTCTTTGCCTGTACATATGAGCTACAGGAATTGTGTACATTGGCAGGAAGGTAGACTTCCTGGTGGAGGGCTAAAAGAAAGTCCTTAGTAAACTCCAGCGATGCACTAAATTTAATATATGAGAACTATATTTGGTAACTTTTAATAATTCAATGAGTATTAAGTATTAAGTAGACATCAGTCACACATAATAGCAAAAATAAATAAGACTGTACATCGTTCACCACTGAGAACTGGATTCAAAATGTGTATCATCATCAGTTTGTGACAGTCCAGGGGTCCCTTACCACCACCACCACCCCTCAGTGGGCAGTGGACTGGCTACATGTTGAGACCCACAACGCCCTCTGAGGGTTCTTTAGAGAAAGTGCCAGCAGATGAAAGTGCCAGAAAACACTCTGCTTCCCCTGAAGCACGGCGACGCTTCATACCCCTTTTCTCTTTGACAGCCAGGAAGCTCAGAGCCAACCTTGCAAATCAAACATTACAACCTTGTGCCTTCAATGCATTCATTGTTCTTCTATTTAACTCAGCATTTGTCCTAATCTTGTCATTTCTATTGTTCTGATTTATAAAACGTCTTTCTTATCAGCTGTCTCTGTATTGTTTTTCTTAGGTGTGTGTGGAACCCAGCCCTGGCATGCATGAAGAGCTAACTGCTGACCGAGGCTCGGTCGCTTCAGATATGCCCACAATCTGTGCACGCTAAATCCCTGACCACGGCTTTGCTCTGTTAGTCCACTCAGGCCCCTTCCAAGTGGCCAAAAATAGCATCGCCTACTCAGAAGCCTCCTCCTTTAAGTTAGTGGAGAAACAAAACTTCCTGACGGCCTTCCCAGCGTAGGGACCCAGGGGGCTGCAGACGCGGCCGGGGCCTGGAGGGGGTGAGACGATTGCCAGTAAGAAGTGACCCTGACCGCACCGCACCCCGGAAGAGCCCGCTGCCAGGGGTCGCCTCGTGCATTCTGCCAGAGCAGTGACCAGGGGCTGGAGTTCCAGCGACCGTGACATTGTAATCTCGGTCATGTTTTATTTATGGGCAGTGGTGGCACAGCTAGGGTGTGTTAACAGGCAAAGATGATTGCCTCCGAGCCACTCTCCAGTCCTGAGGTAATTAGCACAAGTAATGCTCCAGGTGGGAGGGTTCAGCTGAGAACCTCTTCCACAGGAAGATAATGGGCACCACCCAGGCCAAAAGGGTGAAATCTGCCGCGACAGGGACACGCTGTATCTTTGGGTAGAGGTGCACCATTAAAAGGCACTGGCATACGTTATTCTTCCTTTAAAAAGAAACAAACCACTTAACATTATGAAAACTAAGGAGTGTAAATGTCAGGAGCAGAGATGTGCGGACTTGCAGCTGTTAGCAAAGAGGGCTGGGGGGCTCCCTGTCTCCAGTGGCATAAATTAAAAATATTGACTGCAACTAAAATAGCATTTGCAATCAGCTCCATGTTGCAACATGTTATACAGACCATTTGCTTTTTAAAAAATTAAAATATGAATCAAACTTGGATGACAAAGAAGTTCAACTTCTGGGGGGGAAATCAAATACATCATCGAAAGGTCACAACTCGTAGACAAATTGCCGTTAAAATTTATTACTTGTTTGCAAAATGTACGGTTGATCATTGCTAACTGCTAAATGCTTGGGCGCCTCCGACTGAATAAATAAACAAAGTGTTCTGCATTCCCGAGGGGGGAAATATATACGGAAAAGGACCTGCTAACCCCTAGCTGAGGGAAGACAGGGACGGTGAGGGCTGCTGGGCGGGGCGCAGCGGGTGGGGAAGCACCTGGAACCTCAGAATCCAGAGGGAAAGACAAAGAAGCACTGGCAGGGCTGACTCGTCACTGCCCCCTTGGGCGATCTGAGATGACCAGACACCTAAAACGTCACAGCGTCTCCACAGGGGCCGGCACGGGTCCTGAGGCCCCGCGGGACTCACCCGGAGATGCCGTGCCCGTCCCGAGGGCCCTGCTCCTGACTCTCTGTGTGCCCTGTGCTCACTGGCAGGCGTCAGCAGCAGTCCCTGCAGCGGAGGCCACACTCAGGCCAGACCTGCACCTCCTGTGTCCAGCAGAGTGACCGGCACGGGGCAGGACATTTGGGGGGCTGTGCGGTTTCTCCCCAGCATCCCTCCCACCCTTCCTGCATTAGGCAGCAGCCACATGCCGGGAGGGAGAGTGGCCCCCTGCCAGTCCAGTCCTGGGCCCCTCGCCACCCTGGTTGGTTTGGAAAACGGGGATGAAGCTGATGGGCATGTGGCTTTGTTCTGGCCAAGGAAACGGGCCGGGAATAGCCACGTGGTCCACTCCAGGCTGACGGAATGTGAGGGGAAGCTGGCGAGGGAATTCCTGGAAAGGGGGTTCGTGGAAAGCAGTGCCTTCTCTCCTTTGGAACAGTGGGGTGAGTGTGTACGGTTGGGGTTCGGGTGGGGAGTGGGAGAGAAGGTTCAACCGGTCAGATGCACTAAATCCAGTGGTGACGGGTTTGGATGCCATGCTGAAGCCTCCGGGGTTCGGGTGGGGCCACGTCATCGCTTTCTGGACAACGGCAGGGGGACAGAGACATTCACCACTCCCGGGCCTGGCTCAGAAGGACCCCTGCACATGGCCCTCCCTCTCTTCCTTGTGGGGGGCTCGGGGCAGTGTCCAGCCCTGTCCAACAGGACCTTTGGAGCCATTCCACATCTGCCCGACACGACGGTCGTTAGCCTCGTGTGGCTACTGAGCACTCGGAAGGTGGCCAGTGCTAGGAGCTAAATGTTTAGTTCTTCCATTCAATTTTTAAACTGCACTTAAGTAAATCCTGGTGGCTACCATGGTGGACACCACAGCACCAGAAATGGCAGCCAAACAAGACTGCAGGGACCGGAACCCCTGAGTCATCGCCACCTAGAACACTATCCATTCCTTTTATGGGACTGTGACATTTGCAAGAAGTAAACCCTATGACATAGTCACTGGGACTGTGAGCTCACTGTGATAGCAGTGAGTATGAGCGACCCTGAGTGACCCACGGGTGCTCAGGGAGCCCTTACTCCGCAGCTCAAGCTGAGCCCGTGCCTACCACATCTATTATCATCTCTACACCTAAGGGAGGTAGGTTCTACTGTCATCCAGTTTACAGGTGAGGAAACTGAGGCACAGAGCAGCCACACAGACGGAAAGAGGCTGAATGGGATTCCGACCCATGTGGGTCTGGCTCCAGGGCACCTCTGAGGCTAAACCCCAGGGACCCATGAGGGAGGTTCAAGTAGGAACCCGGGGTGAAGGTGGTGGCTAGATGAAAGATGAACCCCAAAGAGCTCTACTAGCTCAGGGGGCTCAGAGGAGGTGGGCTTCAAGTGGAGAGGGGCCAAGCGCCTGGCGTCCACCTCCTTCCTGCTGTGCTGCCCCGATAGGGCCTGTGAGGAGGGGACACTGAGGCTCCAGGGTCTGTCCCTCTAGTGAGCGCAATGAGACACTTCCTCCATCTGCCATCCACAAGCCCTCCAGGACCATCGCGCCAAAGGCCACAGGGACTGCACCAGGGAAACGCGCCTGCAGGGGAGAAGGCCCTGCACAGTCCGGGGTTCAGGAAGTCCAGGAGATGGGGTGGGAGGGGGTCCCATAGGGTTTGCATGGGAGGGGACAGGTATTCTCAAAGGAGGGGGACAGCATAGGGGCAGCGAGATGTTTGGAAAGAACTTGCATTGTCCCCAGAGGAAGAGGCTTCATCAGAGTGATGCTTTGTCGCAGATGAGGTGGGCTGGGGACCGCCATCCTGTATTTGGACGCCCGTGTAATACATCCACCATTTCCTGACATATGTCTAGGAAGCTCTTTGGAGTCGCTCCTCGTGCGTCACCTCATTTATCACCCCTCACCGTCGTGCCGGGGGAGGGGTCATCCGCCCCAGCTTGCAGAGAACAGACCAAGAAGTAGTGGAACTGCCCAGAAAGCAAGTGGACAGGAGTCAGAGGCACAAACTGACAGGGACACAGCAGGCAGGCTCAGGAGACAAGCAGCCATGAGCGACACGGGGCACCTTGCATGTGACCCAGAAAACCCCTGCATCCGACAGGACTTGCGTTTAAAACAGATTCCGGGCCGCACCCAGACACCGGCTCAGAACCGCCAGCAGTGTGCCCGGAAGTGCTACGAAGCACGGCGGCGGGTGAGTCGTCCACTGCCAAGAGTGTGACAACTACGGACAGTTCGGGTGTTCGGGCCCCCACATCTTCGGGGAGCCCATGGGCTTTTCTCCACGAGGCAGCAGGCTCCTGGACAGGGTCACCATTGCCTGGAGCCCGCAGGATGACCCAGGGTGGGTGCCGGGCGGGGAGAAGTGCCTCTTTGCCCAGAGGTGCTCACAGGGGCTGCGGGTGTGCAAAGCGGGGCCGGGGGGAGCCGCCAAGGCAGGAGAGCAGCAGCTCCGCAGGAGCCTACAGACAAGAAAGTGACAGATCAAGCCAGACAGAAGCCGGGACACTCGGAGGCAGGCAGGCAGAAGCCAGTGGAGGAAGCGGGGACAGGGAGCAGGAGAGAGAGGTTACAAAGCGGAAGGACACGGTGTGACTTGAGTTGCTCCCATCTGCCAGCCCTTCCAGCGCCTCCCTCGAGGGGGGGCCAGTCCAGGCCCGACGGGCACCCCACCTCCGGAGCGGGCCCCCTCCCCACATGCCAGCCACCCCCTGCCAGCTGCCAGGGCGCAGCGCTGAGCCAAGTGGGTGTCTCCGTCCCCCACGCGCATAATCGTGGGGGGTGGGGGGGAGCCTTCGCTGAACCCCACCGCAGCATCGCGCGGGGAAGGGAGAGGCCGCTGGGCCCACTGCAGAGTGCAGCCGTGGGGGGCAGGCGTGGGGGCGGGCAGGCGTGGGCGGG